>CAUYUJ010017024.1:142345-197345 GCA_963575745.1 Prorocentrum cordatum | reverse complement strand
AGCGTTCACAGCACCGCTGATTATTCCATGCTCTCTACCTGACTGTAGTACGGCATCGAGATCTACACATATCCGTAGTCCCTGGCCAGGCCCTGCCTGGGCGCAGGATGGGCCTGGCCCGGGGCATTTCTTCGGGCGACACAAGGGTATTGCACAAAGGGGTGTGGTGCCAGTGCTGAATATGGTGATGTAATAAATCCTGGAGAACATCTCCATCTCCACGATTGGCATCACCCCTTTCTGCTAAAGGGGCCCAGGGACACACAAATCCCATAATTCCCCATACTTTCTGGGTTTTCGTCTTCCCCCCCCTCACGTCCCATATTTTCAAATATTTTCCTGGGAGTCGCCGGTTAATTGTGTCTGTGTTTTTGTCCACTCCTGTTATGCCACACCCCTTTCCTACCTCCCGAGCTGTAGGATGTATAGATCTCGTCGCCCGGAGCAGCGGCCGCGTGCGAGGAAAAAAACTGCGGGCTGGCGGGGCCGGCCGCCTGTCAGGAGCAGCACTCGGCGGAGCAACGATCTGCGAGGAACCGAGCGCGCGGGGGATGCTTCCTTCGACTTCCTCCTCCTCCTCCTCGTCCTCCTCCTCCTCGCTCCGCCTTCTCCTCCTCCTCCTCCTCCTCCTCCTCGCTCCGCCTCCTCCTCCTCCTCCTCGCTCCGCCTCCTCCTCCTCCTCCTCCTCCTCCTCCTCCTGCACTTCCCGCACCATCTGCGCGGAAGGTGCCGCCGCAATGCGGCCGCGGCGGCCGCCGCGACCGCTGCTGCTTTCTCGACGGTGGCCGTCGCTGCGGCCGCAGCGGCGCCTGCCAGCGCGGCACCTGCCACGCGGAAGGTGCGGAAGGTGCAGGTCGAGGGCTGCGGGACAAAAAAGCGGCGACCTCGGCGATCCTGCTGAAGCTACTCCTCGTCCTCCTCCTGCTCCTTCCCCGGCAGTCCAGAGTGCTATAGGTGAAAGACTTGTTGGTCACGAACCTGGCGCGTCTCGAGTGCTGAATGGGAGAACGGAAGCTGGATGCCAAGAGTCTTTCAGTTTGCCTGTAAACAAGATGCTTGGGAGGCCATCTCTCCAAACCTGAATGTCCAGACGACACACAAGAGCTGTTCTCAAGCTGACGCCGCTAGCCGCGCTCATGCTTTGTCAGACATTGTGGCGCTGTGCGGCACGGTGATGGCCTCGTCCTCTGCAGAAGGATGCAACAAAAACGCGCCGCGCGCCTGTCTTTCCCGTACTTGTCCCACGAGCCCACCTTCAGGTACTTGCAGGGGAGGTCGAACACCGAGATGTCGAACTCGATCCTCGGTAGCCGTATATGAAACGAAACCTCGAGATCAGAAGCTCCCGCACCTGACGATGGTGAGTTCCATCTCGCGCTCCAGGGAGAACCTAGAATTCCGAGGCTGCTCAGTATCTGAAGGACCGTGGCTGCAATTGACCACTGCTCGCTTCTTCTCCGACCGCTGACCCTCGGGCTTCAGCCCCGCAAGCTTTTCACTCCCACGGACCCGTCCCGCGCACTGATGCGCCAACCTTAGGCCGACTCGGACGATACTGGGGTGGTGATGAATACACCCCCATCCACGGAAATACGGCCTGGAGCACGCAATCGGCACCTCTCGGATGAAGGGACTGGGCTGTGGGAGGTGGGCGGTGAGGGATGATGCTGGTGCTGGCGCGGGCGCTCATTGATACTCAGCAGATGGCCTGTGGTCGTCGAGCCTAGGTTGTGGTGCTATTGTGGTCTACTTCCGAAAGTTTTGAGGCTGACCGTCAACGCTGAGATGTCAGCGATGAGAGTGGCACGTTGACCTGGCTGGGCTTAGCACTCGTCGAAAAACAAACGCATAGAGAGAGCATGCTCACAGCCAACAGGGAACTCCCACCGATAACTCCATGTAGCCTCTCCGAGTGAATTCCCTGGCCTTTGGTGATGCGGGTGGGCAATAAGGTGGATGGGCGGGCGGGTAGCACGAGCAGTGGGTCGATTGGTCTGGGGTCGAGTTGGGCAGGATGAGTGTCTGCGCGAGTTTGGGAAGGAGCCTGGGTAGGTTGGGCAGCGCCGGCACGTCCGGGCCAGCGTCTGGACGGGCGGTTGGGCAGGCGTGGGTGGGCGCGCGGGCGCGGGTGACAGGGCGGAGGAGGAGGAGGAGGACGAGGAGGAGGAGGTGGGCGAGTGGGTGTCAGGCTGTACCGGCGCGCGACTGGCGTTGCCACCCTCTCCTCGCCCGAGAGGAGGAGCTCGGGAGCGGCCTCGGAGCAGCGTGCAGCCTCGCGAGGCGCCCGCTCTCAGCGGGCAAGGGAGCGAGCATGTGCCAGTGCGTGGGCGGCGGGTCTCTTTGGGTCGGCGGGCCCGCGGGCGTGGCAGGTGTGCGGGCGTGCGGGCACGTGCCCCCGCGCGCACGTGCGGTTTCGTGCGTGCAGGTTCGTGCGTGCATGTGGGCGGGTGGGGCAAGCGCGCGTGTTTGGGCGTGGATGGGCGGGCAGGTGGCACAACTGCTGCAGATGGAGGCCAGTGGCAGGCGACGGAATCCGAGGGGACCTCTGTGGGAGAGCGCCGCGCAGAATCATTGTGCAAATCCTTCCTCGGGCCGCCAGAAGCAGCCGCAACTGTAGAAGAGCCAGGCCCAAAGACGCGCCAACCATGGGGTAACCCCTGGAGAGACAGTAAGGACCACTGTGAGGACCTCCAACAAGGAAATCGGTGTAACGGCCAGGAAGAACTGAGGGCCGGGATGGCCATGCGGAGCCACTCAAGGCAGGTGGGCAAAACTGCGCGCGGGCCCCCCGCTGGCAGCTGCTGCTGCTGCTGCTGCTGCTGCTGCTGCTGCTGCTGCTGCTGCTGCCTCGCACGTGAGGTCAGCGCCCTTTCTTGGCCCAGCCATTGCAGCAAGTGTAGAGCTCGAGCGCTGCGGTAGGGGGCACTCCTGGGACGAGACTCGGCCTTTCAGGAGAGATCGGTTGATGTCTGCAGCTCCTCCATGTCCGGTCACGCCTCCACAGTGTGATGCTCGCGTCTTCGCTCTGGCCGAAACCATCTCAAACAAAAATGGATCCTGAGACTCCTTCTGGACACCGTCACGATCGATCCGCCACCGTGCCCTGAGGCACGCGTCGGCATGTCCTCAGGTCCTTGGCCAAATCCCAAAAGCCTCAGTCCCCAATCCTGAGGGTTCTTCGATGGGGCCGGGCCAAATCTCCGGGGGCTTCTCGCGTGCCCTCGGGGGCACGTCGCGTCTCCGCACGGCTTTTCAAGCCCCAGAGGGCCCCAAGACGGGCCAAGAGCGCCCCAAGAGGCCCCCAAGACGGTCCAAGAGGGCCCCGAACCGCCGCAGGATCGGCCCAAGACGTCCACGATGGCCCCAAGACGGCCCAAGAAGCCTGCGAGGCGCCCAAAGAGAGCCCCGAGAGCCTGCCCAAGAGAGCCCCGAGAGGCGACACGACTGATTACCATGTGGTTTTCCGAATGTGTCTGGGGCGCTCGACTTTTCGAGTTCCCGAAGCCCCAAGACGGCCCAAAAGGCCCCCTAAGAGCGCCCCAAGCCGGCCCACGAGGCCTCCAAACGGGCTCCAAGACGGCCCACGAGGGCTCCAAGGCGGCCCCATAGGCGCCCAAGACGGCCCAATGAGCCCAAAGACAGCCCCAACAAGGGCCCAAGAGCGGGACCAGGAACCGAACATCCGTGTCCTTCGCCCGAGAAGGCCCCCAAGGAGGCCCGAAGACGGCCCCAAGAGGCCCCTTTTATTAGGCCCCTTTAAGAGGCCCCCACCGCGCCACAAGAGGCCCCACAACGGCCCCTGAGAGGTACCATTACGGTCCCCAAGATGCCCCCGAGGAGCCTCCCACGACATCCCAACGAACATCCGAGAGGCCTGTGACCTACAACCCAAGCACGGTGGCGGCATGGGCCGAAGGCCATTCGACCTGCTTGGCACAGGGACGGACAGCGCGTGTACGCTGTGAGGGCGCGTAAACGCTGGCTTAGTGTCTTGGAGCCCTGCTGGCGTTAAGGCTATGGTACGACATACAACAAGTCATTTGACATCACTCCGACGGTCGGACCCCGCATGAGAATCCCCCTAAGCGGTTCAGACGGAACCCTCACCGTCGTCATCGTGATCGTGGAGGCCCTTGGCCTGTCTCCCCCTATCGCCCTTTCCTCATTGCTCTGTCGGAAGCCCTCCTCCCGCCCTCTGCTCGGCCTCCTCCCCCTCCCTTCCACTTCCTCCTCCTCCTCCTCCTCCTCCTCCTCCTCCGCCTCCGCCTGCTCCTCCTCCGCCACCTGCCTCTTATCCTCGTGCACCTCCTCCTCCCGCCCCCCTTGCACGGGAGCGCATGCCGATTTTCCACGGCGCCGTCGCCGCCGCGGCCGGCTGGGGCGCGTCCCCAGAGAGCCAGATCGCGAAGCCGTTGGGGCAACCCCGCGGGCCAGGCCACTGAGACAATTCCCGCGGGCCGCTGGGGCGCGAGATGAAGCCGCCAGGACAAGCCCAACACATAATTACAGCATGTGGCTTGCAATCGCAAATGTTGGACGACCCGCTCACATTCCTAACGCGATCTGGCATCCCCATAGGTGTGGGGGGAGGGGGGGCTACCGCCTGAGACTTCCTCACAATTCACTTCACAGACGAGGCTCCCGCCCGAATTGCCAAAATGATATGCGGGCCCAATAGGGAGGGGGGCCCCCTTTGAGACACCTTCGCCATTCACTCACAGACGAGGCCCCCGCTGGAGACATCCTCACGATTTGCCCCATTGGGGTGTTCAAGTGTTGCGCCTGGTAAAATGTTCCGATGGCCCGCTCGGATTACCAGCACAAAGTGCGGGCCCCATGCATCGGGAAAGGGGCCTCTGATCGAGACATCCTCACAATTTACCCCCTCGGGGGTTCTCAAGTGTTATACCTTGTTGAATATTCCGATGACCCACTCGGGCTACCAACATGAAGTGCGGGCTACATAAGGGGGGGCTTCCGCTCGAAACTTCCCTCAGGGTGAGTGTGTAAGTGCGTGAGTGTGTGTATGGTGATGATGAGTGATGCTGATGCTGATGCTGATGCTGATGATGCTGATGCTGATGATGGTGATGATGATGCTGTCGATGCTGATGCCAATGATGACGCTGATGATGGTGATGATGATGCCGGTGATGCCAATGCTGATGCTGCTGATGATGATGTTGATGGTAATGATGCAGATGATGTTGTGGATGTTGATGATGATGGTGGTGTTGTTGTTAATGATGATGATGATGATGCTGATGATGATGATGATGATGTTGATGTTGACCATGAGCATGGTGATGCTGATGATGATGATGATGATGATGATAATGGTCATGATGATCATACTGATGAGGATGCTGGTGATGATGACGGTGTTAATGGTGATGTTGATGGCGATGGTGATGATGATGCCGATGAAGGAGGTGACGATGATGATGATCATGATGATGGTGATGATGATGATGATGACGATGATGTCGATGATGATGATGGTGATGATGCTGATGATGAGGGTGGTGATGATAATAATAATGGTAATGATGCTGATAATGATGATGATGACGATGATTATGATTATGATGATGATGATGATGATAATGATGATGATGATGATGATGATGATGATGATGATGTTGATGGTGACGATGCTGATGATACTGATGCCTGATGAAGCCGATGATGATGCTGATGCTGATGATGATGGGGAGAAGGAGGATGCCGATGATGATGATGATGATGATGATGATGATGATGATGATGATGATGATGATGATGATGATGATGATGATGATGATGGGGAGAAGGAGGATACCGATGATGATGATGATGGTGATGAGGAGGAGGAGGAGGAGGAGGAGGAGGAGGAGGAGGAGCAGGATGAGGAGGAGTGGTGGTGACGAATGAGTGTGAGTGGTTGCACGATGATGACTATGACGACGGAAATAATTATGATTGCGATGGTGACTGGGGTGCGTTGCTAAGACCCCCCATAGGACGTGCGGAAAAAACCTTGCGACAATCAATGAATATTGAATTTCCAAGCCTTCCTGGGGGTCCTTTGGGGGCTCTTTTGGGCCGTCTTAGGGCCCTCTTGGGCTATCCTGGAGCCCTCTTGGGCCGTCTTGGGGGGCTTGGGCCGTCTTGGGGCCCTCTCGGGGCCCTCTTGTGAACCTCGTGTGGCCCTCTTGGGGCTCTCTTGGAAACCTTGTGGGGACCCTCAGCCACTTGGGTCGTCTTGGGGCCCTCTTGGGGACCTCTTGGGCCGTCTTGGGGCGGTCTTGGGGGCCGCTTGGGCCGTCTTGGTCGCTGTGCCGACCAAAGAAGCTCATGTGCTAAACCTGTACGTTGTCAAACGGAATAAGACGCTTTGTGCCATCTGAGAGTTATTTTGGGCGCCTCTGGAAGCGTCTTGAGGGCCTCTGGCCGTCTTGAGGCCGCCCGGAAAGCCGCACAGGCACCTCAACGTCCAGAAAGAATCCTCCCAAGACGGCCCAGATGGCCTCCACGATGCCTCCAAGACGGCCAAGATGGCCCCAAAAGAGCCCAAGATGGCACCGAGATGCACCCAAGACGGCCCAAGATGTACCCAAGACGCCCCAAGACGGCCTCAGGATGGTCCAAGACAGCCCAAGAGGCATCCGAGAGGCCAAGGGGCCTCCAACAGGTCCTCCAGGACAGCCCGAAGAGGCCCAGATCACGGATTTTTCATAAGTTTTTGAAGTAATTTGGAATTTGCTTCCTTTCGGCTTTACGACAACCCAAAACGGTCCAAGAGACCCCCAATATCGCCCCAAGATCGCCCAAGAAGCCTCCAAGATGGCCCCAGAATGGCCCAAGAGGCCCCCAAGATGGCCCCATAATGGCCCCAAGACGGCCCATAAGGCGTCCAATACGCCCACGATGGCCTCCAAGACGGCTCCAAAGCGCCATGAGAGGGCCCCAAGACGGCCCAAAGAGGCTCCCAAGACGGCTTCCGACGGCGACAGACGGGCCAGGAACGCTGGAAGACGGCCCAAGAGGCCCCAAAGGAGCCCTGAAAGGCCCCCAAGAGGACCAAGGAGGCCGCCAAGAGGCCTCCAAGGGACTCCCCAGAAGCTGCCAAGAGGCCGGACAAATGACCCCAAAAGTTCCCAAGAGGTCTCCTCATCCTTCTCCTCATCCTCTGGTTGTCTCCCTCTCCCCATCCTTCTGTTCCTCCCCACGTGTTCCCCGAAGGGTTTCTACAACGGCTGGGGGAACGCATTGTCCAAACGAGGCCGAACTTTGCCCAAACGTTTGACCACATAGGCGTATCCCGGGGGGGCGGCGGTGACTCGCAGTAGGCGTCTTCGATTTTGATAGCCACGCCCGTCGATGGCGACGAGAAAACCTTTGTCCAGAGCGCAGGCGAGCACGGTGAGAAGTGTGCATTTCCTCGTCAGAACCGTCCACATATTGCCCCTTCAGACTCACATACTTCGGGCCATACGGGCCACATGATCTTTCCGATCCGTCTCCGCCACCTCCACACATACTACGTGAACTGATCCGGATTGGCATTCAGAGCGGCTGCTGTAATCCGATGTCCTCAGCGATTCGTCAAGCTTGTCGTCGATGACGACGTTCGTAGAGTAGCTAACTCTCAGGAAGGCCTTGGGGAGCGTAGCGCTGCTTCATTTCCATGCCCCCAACCAGTCATCTGATGGTGCTGCTCCGCTCCTCTTCCGAAAAGCGTAGGCAAACACCCAAGCATCTTTGTGCCAAGGTGCTGATGATCTGCGCCGCACTCGCGGCGTGCATCTGCAAGTTCCCAATACACCTGCGAAAGTCCTAATGCTTCCGCGCAGGTTGAGGTGACACATCACGGCTGATGCAACTGATCGCGCACGAGGCTACATCGCAGGTGTGATCTGATTACTCCATAGATAGGGCCAACCCCCCTCCCCCAGGTCCCGCTTGCAAATTAAGCTTGGGGGACGGCAGGCGTTGCTCCTATCTTGGAAACATAAAACTCACCCTGTCATCGCAGGGCTTGGTATGATAATATGTTGCCACCGTGCTCCCTGGCACCTTCTTGCTTCCGCTGTTGAAGCTGGTGGAGATATCATCGAGGGAAACGTTCGAGATGCAAGGGTCTGACGCAGCTCGGCTTGGTAAACGGCGCCTAATATTGATCTGGCTGGGCAAGGCGGCGCGACCACGAGAGGCCAGCGCCCGTGCCGAGGCTGTACCAAGGTGCTGCCTGGCAGGGTCTCTGTAATCTTCCTTGCGACCCCACCCCCTCCGCCCACACGCACTTTTTGCATCGGCGGCTCGGCAGAGTGATTGCGCTGGCGGAAGGGCACATCTTGGACGAACAATCGCGAATTGGGCCGCCGTGCACGAGGGGTAGGGAGGGGAGGCGCCCGGCGACGGCGGGGAGGAGGAAGCCAGGCCCGCTCACAGCGGGGCCAGGCGGCGGCAGGGGGCGGCGCGGGGAGGGGGTCCCCGCCGCCCACAAATGCGCAGTCGCAGGCATCGCCCCCGCCTTCCCACGCCGTGGCAAAACGTCCGGCGGATCCGCGCGGCCCAGACCGCGGCCCCTCGAGAAAGGCTGCCGGCCCGCGCTGGCAAAAGGGCGCAGCCACATCGAAAAAGCAACGGATCCGCGCTCCCGGGGGGGCACTTCCCCTCGAACCAACAACTGCGGGTCTGCGGCGCTCCCGAGGCCACGATGGCTTCAAGACGCCCCTAAGACGGCCGCCCAAGAGGGCCACAAGAGGGCCCCCAGTGAACTTCTCGGACTTACCCTGGGTCTTCCCTAACTCCAGGCGGCCCCTGCCAGAGGCCTCCAAGATGACCACAAGACGGCCCAAGAGGGCCTCAAATGGCCACGTGATCCTCTAAGACGGCCCCGCTCGGTGAGGGGCGGCGGAGAAGAAGATGATCGAGACGACCGAGCTGCCCGCTTGGGGACTACAGCGACTCGCCAGTCCACGGAGAGGTGTCCCGAGGGGGCCGCGTCGACGAAGGCGAACCTGGGCCCGCAGTCCGAGGTGGCGGCGAAGGCGGCCTCAAGACAGCCCAGGAGGGCCCTTAGACGGTCCAGGACGGCACCAAACTCTGCCAAACGGGCCCAAGAGGGCCCATCGAGGAACCCAGCACGGCCTCAGAGAGCCCCATCGACGGCCCAGCACGAACCCTAAACGGCTCCACGACGGCCGCCAGAGACCCCCCAGACGGCCAAAGCGGGCCTCAATACGGTCTAAGAGAGCCCCCAGACGGCCCAAGAGGGCCCCAGGAAAAACAAAAGAAGCCCAAAGGACAAGACAAACCCAAGACGGCCCAAAGGAGCTCCATGAGAGCGCTTCAAGAAGTGAGGACCAACGGTGACACTTATGACGCCAGTACTATTCCTCCTCCTCCTCCTCCTCCTCCTCCTCCTCCTCCTCCTCCTCCCCCTCCCCATCATCGTGATTAGCATCACCAGAATCAACGTAATCGTCACCACCATCATCACCACCATCATCACTAGCAGCATCGGTGTCAACATCACCAGCATCACCACCACGATCACCATACTAAGCGTCGTCATTACCACCACCATGACATGAATCATCATCGCGATCATCGATGCTACCGTCATCATCACCCTCACTACATCATCAGTATCACCAGCAGCATCATCCCTCATGATCATAATCACCAGCATCATCATCATCATCAGCATCACCATCATCATCATTATCATCAACATCATCATTGTCATCGTCATCGTCATCATCGTCATCATCATACTCAGCATCAGCAGCATCAGCATCATGTTCATCATCGTCAGCCTCATCATCATCATCATCATCATCATCATCACCATCATCATCATCATCATCATCATCATCATCATCATCATCATCATCATCGTCATCACCATCATCAGCGTCATCATCAGCAGCATCATCATCGTCAGCATCATCACGATCAGCAGCATCATCATCTTCACCAGCGTCATCATGACCATCGTGACCGCCACCATCATCATCATCATCATCATCATCATCATCATCATCATCATCATCATCATCATCATCACCATTATCATCATCATCAACATCATCACCATCATCATCAACATCGTCATATCAACATATTCGTCATGCCACTCGTCCGCCACAATCATACTCCTCAGATTCGGATCTTCCTCCGAACCATCAAATTCATCCTCATTCTCATTCCCAGCACCGGCACGACGCGGAAGAATATGTCGAATGCTGCGGCTCCCCCAAGCCTCAAGACACGAAGTGTCACGCGTTACAGCTCCCGGTCAATCGCGAGACAATTTGCTAGGCTGGCACGATGGCACGACTTGCAGACACTAGCACACGAACTACAAGTGGCAGACGCAGAAGAGGGGCGCCAATGCAAAAACCAGTGGGGAGAACACGAGAGGACAGGAAGAAAAAGACCTGGAATCTAGAGCTCTTGCTTCAGCATGTACGGCACGCACTTGCCGTGACGATTATAGCCTGTTGGCACCGTATGGGTCAATATGTCGAAGATGCCAGGGATCTTGAAGAAGGTGAACGGAAGGGCCATGAACGAGTATAGCATGCGGGCCCAGAACAAGGCGACGTGGCCCTCGGGGGAGTCTGCCTCCTGCCCGATCCCGTTCAAGTCCAGATTCGCTCTGTTGGCCCTGACCATGTCGCGCCACATCAAGAAACACAAGAAAGCAGAGCTCAAGAGAAAGCACACCAGGTCGTATGTCATCAATCCCCTCAAGCGGCCCCCTCTTGAGGAAACCAACAGGTACCGATAACACTACTCCTCGGATCTCTCCCAGGTGCGTTCTGACCAGAATTTCGAGGCGAACCCAGCGGTGGCGACGAGGGCCTCCCAGGAGGCCCAAAAAGGCGGAAACGAGACAAGGGCAGCGGTATGGGAACCCGTTTCCTCCTCTGACCCCTGCCCCTGTCCCACTTGTTCTGCCCGCAGCATCCCTTGGTGCTCACCGCGTCATTGTCCTCCCTAGCCAGTGCTTCTGCGTCCTCGGTCCCGATCTCGCGCAGTCCAGCGGTGCGGTCGCTGCAGGGCAGGAACGCAAACGCAACCCACACGAGGAGGCTGCTGCCGAGCCAGTCGACGATGCCCTGCCAGACATCCTGCGTCGCGCCCGGACCGTCCACATTGCATGTGTGCGTGCCGTCTGGGTAGACGCACATGTAGTACTTCACGGCCGCAATGATGCCGAGCACCACGCCGCTGGAGATGAACTGCAGGCCCTTGAAGGTCAGGATGAACTGCGTGATCTGGTACTCGTCCGCAGGGCGCCCCAAGACTATGAAGAGGAGTATGATCGAGCAGGTGATGATCCGGATGCCAAACCCGGTCAGGCACGAGAGGATCGTCAGGATCCAAAAGAGCGGGTCCCTGGCTTGACCAAAGATGGATATGTCGAAGGGCCACCACGCGTAGAGGACTTTACTTCGCCACCAGTACAGGCAGCACGTCATCATCTTCTCATCGGCGCCCGCCCCCTCCAACAGCTCCATCTTCGCGGTCATTTTGCCAGTCTTCTGGTCGCGCAAGTCGTCGCGGGCCATGTCAAGGTACTTCTCCAGGTCCACCCAGAAAAGGTCGATGGTGTCCTTGATGCGGGTCTTGATCCACTCGCCCATGTAGGGGTCGGCCACGGCACCGTCCTTCACGACCTCCCGCAGGGCGAAGAGCATCTTCTTCTGGGGCCCCGCGGCCATGTCGAACAGCTGGGTCATGCCCTCCTTTTTCTTCGCGTCGTAGATGGCTCCCGCGCTCTCCTTCAGACCGTAGCCCGCCTCGGCGAGGGCGGCGGACTGCTCCTTGGCCTGCGCCGAGGCGTAGGAGTGGAAGTTCTGCGCCTTGTCGACGCCTACGCGCGCGTAGTCGGCCCCCTTCTGAGCGTTTTCTTATTCGGCGTTTCGACATTGGGCGGATAAGGGGGGGAGGGGAAAAGGGGGGGGGTCTGGCTCCAGGCATCTGCTTCGTGCGACTGTTTGCAAGCCTCTGGGGGCGACTCCGCCCGCTCGAAACAGGCGCCAAAGAACAGGGGCGGGGGGGGGAGGGGGGGGAGGGGGCCCGCGCCGATCGGCAAAACAAGGAACAGAAAAGGCGATCACCTTCTCTGCGAGGCTGGCCGCCTGCTCCCTGGCCCTGTCGAACATCGGCCGCGAGGCCCCTCGGCACGCCGGCACGCGGCGCGCGCCTGCTGGGGATGTGCCGCTGCGTCGGCTGTGCTCTGTCAGGCCTCGAGGCACGGCCAGCCGCGAGCCACAACGGCTACGGATTGAGGCGACGTGCGGCGGTGGCGCGCTGTCGCGCTGATCCCGTATTACTCTCAGCTCCCGCTGCCTCGCTATCAAGGAAGCTCTACGAGTCACCTCGTAGTGATCCCTGAGCAGAAAAGCACTTGTGGGGTTCAACACCCGGATGGCAGGGCGCCCGAAGGGCGTGGAAAAGGCCTGGCGAAGAACTCTGGAAGGACCTGGCAAGAGCTTCTGAAGGACCTTCTGGAGAGCTTCCGGGCACGCGTGTTGGGAAACGCTTAGAAAAGGCCTCTCGGCACACGCTGCAAGCAAGCAGCCTGCGCCGAGGTTTTTTGACAGAAGCCGGAGCGACCTCCGGGGCTACCCTGGCACCAGCAAACGAATGGGCCGCCCCGTATGCACACTGATCCAGAAGACCAGGCACGCAGTGTGCGATCCCCGCTCTTGCAGTCAACGACTTCTGCCGTCGGGCCCTGCAGGTTCAGGCAGCAGCTGGGTGGAGCATCATCGATCTGAAACAGTGACACGTGATGCCACGCAAGATTAGTCCGATGCCGAGCTGACCAATCTGAAGCCATGTAGAGCGATTGGCTGGGAAAGGGGGAAACATCATGGACGGATGTACGAGTGGCTCCGAGCAGCAGTTTCACAGACCCACTTGCCGCCCAGACCAGCTTGGGGGCAGGGACGGGAGGGATGGGGCGGGTGATTCTTGGTAATGTTAGGTCGGGCACAATCTTCTACATGCGGATTTTGGAATAAAAACAATCAACACGTAACCAAACATAGGCAGACATTGGAAAAACATTGTCCCCTCATTTTTTGTCTATTCTCGAATATTACACCTACAAGTGGATTCTGAAAGAGAAACTAAACACAATCCAGAAAGGCAATCCAAACATCATCAAACGAGCACGAAGCATCGCCCCACATGATTTGTTCCACTGCCTTGAAGATTCCCCCTGTAGAGGCGCATGCCCGAGTTGATACTGGTAGTGTTAGGTCGGGCATGTCCCCCTACAGGCGGATTTTGGACGAAAAGAAGAACATACTCAACCATATGAAACAATAGCCAACATATTCTCAAGCATGGTCCCTAGACTGCTTTTGTCGGAATATTTTTGAATATTCCTCCTGTCGAGGGACAGGCCCGACTCGAAGCTGGTAGTGAGAACGGGCACGCGCATCGCCAGATGGCCGAGGCAACGAGCGCGGCGCCACGGCGGCGCTCCGCTCTTACGGAGCTCGAGGCTCTGGGCGTGGACGGTTTCCCCCGGGGCCGCAGGCGACCCGAGGAGGAGGAGGGGGAGTAGGAGGGGGAGGGGGAGGAGGAGGAGGAGGAGGAGGAGGAGGAGGAGGAGGAGGAGGAGGAGGAGGAGGAGGAGGAGGGGGAGTAGGAGGAGGAGGAGGAGGAGGAGGACGAGGAGGAGGAGGAGGAGGAGGAGGAGGAGGAGGAGGAGGAGGAGGAGGAGGAGGAGGGGGAGGGCCCAGATCCCCTTGCGTTGCGCAAAAAGGGAGGCCTTTTGCTATTTCCGGCCTCTGGGGGCCCTTACAGTGAGCGGCTTGAATAAGGAACACTTGCTTTTCAAAAAGGGCTCGGTCGCTTCTTAGGCTCGCATGCGTTATTTACCGTTCCTCATGCGTTATGTATTATTAATCGTTCCTTGTGCGTCATTCCTTGGACAAAATGAGCGTCGTTCCTTGTTTATCGTTCCTTAGGTCAGGCCTCGGGAGCGTCAAGAGACGACTGAGGACGAGAGCCTGGTCCCGGGGAAGGGGTCCGGACCTCTGGGGGGTCGAGGCTGTGACAAAAATCATGACGTCGGGGGTCTGCGGGGTCGCCTGTCTTCGCGCGTCACGCCCCGCGAGACGCGGCGCGGGGTATCTTCGCGCCCTCGCGCCGAGGCCTGAAGAAGGGCAGCCCTCCGGCCCAAAAGTCGCGAGCGAGGCGCGACTGCCGTCGCTCCCCTGCAGGGGACCCAACTTGAGCATCGGGCGTGGTCCTCGAGAAAAACCTGACGTGTGTGTGTTTCTCCGCGCACGCTCCCTGAGATCCTGGCGCTGCATTCTTTTCGCAACCGGCGTTTTCGCTCAACCGGCTCGAAAATGACGCAGATGGGCTCCAGGGCTCCGGTCGCGATTTTTTGCGATGTTGCATTTTTTTTGCACTGTCGGATCTCAGGGATTGTGGATGGGGAGGCAGGGGAGCGGACACAGCAGCACGATCACAAACTCGGCGACGCAAGCGTGAAGCCACTGAGCTACCTCAAATGGCGTTCACGCGAGCGGAACTGAGGTGTCCAGCCACATCGACGGGCTGTCCTGCGAGAGATGGCGAACATAAATGGACATTCTCACATTCAGTCCGTGGCCAACTACCGTGGATGCACAAATAATACGAAACCTGCAGTGGCGCCGGACTCGGGCAGATGGGGACAGGAGGACGACGAGGAGGAGGGAGGAGGGGCCAGTGTAAACCCAAGACTCGGCAACGGTGTTAGAATAAACACTCCCTCCAAGCTCCCTCTTCACAGGCCCCTACAAGGATTCATTTCCACTGAGGGAAGTGCCCCGTTGGGAGACAACCGTTTGAAGATCCTTAAGCGTGCCACAACAACATTCTCAAGACATCAACGCCACGAATCAACCAGCCTGTTGCGTCTTGACGATCCTGAATCGCGCCAGAACGCCAGTCCTGGGACTTCAACACCGCGAATCAACGTAACTCTTGCGCCCTGAGAATCCAGACTCGTTCCAAAACATCAAATCTGGTACGTTAGCCATGGGAACCAGTGAAACTCTTGCACAAATTTAAAAACGAATGTGCGCAGTGCTTTGGCGAGAACCACAGTTTGAAAAAGCACCGCCTTCAACCCGTGAAGCTCTTGCAAATTCTTGAAGACGAACGCGCGCGGCTAAGGCGAGAACCACATTTTGGAAACCACTCGCCCTTAGTCCGTGAAGCTCCTGTAAGTTCCAACCCTCCTGGGTGTTGGGCCCCGCCTTGAAGTCGCAGCGCCGCGCGTCTCCTGTTTCTCAGTCTCTCTTCCTTTCCTCTCCTCTCCTCATCCTCTTCCTCTTCCATTTCGGCGCACCCCTCACACGTTTCGCGGCCCCGTCGGGAGCTCCACCGAAGGCCCCAGTGGCTGCGTCCGCATGATGACCCGCGATCAATTACAGCGCACCACTCACACGCTTCGTGGCCCCATCGGGAGCTCCTCCGAAGGCCCCAATGGTTGCGTCCGCATGGTGACCCGCCCCATTCCTGCGCATTTCTCGCATTTTTTAGATCCCCGAAGGGAGCTCCACCGAAAGCCTCAGTGGCTGCGTCCGCATGGTGACCCGCCCCAGTGCGGCGCACCCCTCACACGCCTCGTGGCCCCATCGGGAGCTCCGCCGAATGCCCCAGCGGCTGCATCCGCATGGTTTCCGACCCCATTTTGGCGTACCCCTCACACGCTCCATCGCCCCATAGGGAGCTCCACCGAAGGCTCCAATGGTTGCGTCCGCATGGTGGCCCGCCCCATGTCGTCGCACTCCTCACACGCTGCGTGACCCCATAGGGGGCTCCACCGAAGGCCCCACTGGCTGCGTCCGCATGGTGGCCCGCCCCAGTTCGGCACACCCCTCGCGCGCTTCGTGCCACCCCCCTCTGCGATCTGAGACGTGAGAGTGCGTGCGTGATGGGGGCAACGTTGCGTGCCGTCTGGTCCTCGTCAGCGAAGAGTTCAGGGGCACTGCAGCTCCTGCAATGTGGATATTACACGGTCGTATTCGCAGCAGCCGAGTGTTTAGAAAGGGCTGAGTTCTTCGCAAATATTTGTTTTACGAACATGAATGCTCGCGGAGCCAAAGCGAGAAACACATATTGAAAATGACCCACCCACCCTTAACCCGTGAACTCTTGCAAATCATGATGACGAATATGCGAGGCGCTAAGGCGAGAACCACACATTGAGAACGACCCGCCCTCAATCCGTGTAGCTCTTGAAAATATTGACGACGAATATGCGCGGCGCCAAGGCGAGCACCACATTTTGAAAACGACCCGCCCTCAACCCGTGAAGCTCTTGCATCCTTGAAGACGAATGCGCGGGCGCTAAGGCGAGAGCCACATTTTTGAAGCTACCCGCCCTCCATCTGTGAAGCTGTTGCCACTGGTTCAGATTCAGGGTCATAAATCTCAGAAGGTCTCAAGCGAAACGCCCGCCCCGCCCTTCCGACTGGCCTCAGGGTGCGACAGGGAGGAAGTGCTTATCAGGAAATGGAACAGAGGAGGAGGATGCGGAGGAGGAGGAGAAGGAGGAGGAATCCAGACAAAAGAAATGAAAGCTCACAGATCCAGTGTGGAGCTCGCGGGGTGGCATCCTTCTGCGAACCAGTGCCATGTCAGCGAGGCACAACCGACGCTAACGGCACATAGAATACGAAAGGGTCTCAATTTGGCATCCTCGTGCCACGGAAGGGGGATCGACCACGACGACCGTCAATACCAACGCTGTCGGCGATCCGAGCATCGGAGAAGAGGCGAGTTCTGCATTCGCTCGGGGGGGGAGGTTTTTGACTGTCCCACAACACCCCGGGCGTCCGGCAAGCTGGGGGACCCCGCCCCGAATCAGACAACGTTGAGGGGGAGGTCCAATCCCGCGCCACCCGCCCTACCACCTCGCGCAAGGTGGGATGGCTCAAACGACGCCCCCCCCCCGCGCGGTGGTAAGCGTTGACGACGGCGGCGACAGCGTCGACGAACGACGTGCCCCGCCCGCCCGCCTGGCTCACCGATCACGACTACGACGTGTCCCGACCGCTAACCCGAACGCCTCGCCCACGACGACGACGAATACGACGTCGGCGACGTGGCTCGCCCGCCCGCCCGTCGTGGAGGCTGGCGGCGCAAACGGCAGCAGGCTGCTCGCCAGAACTGCCATGTAAAGAGGGCGCGACATGTTTGCTTTGCCGTGCTGCCCGCCGCTCTGCATGCCCGTACTTGCAATTGTTGGGCATGCTGGGCTGGCAGTTGCGGCAAAAGTCTGGCATCCTCAGCTCGGTTTCTAGAACGTGGAATGGTGTCCTCAGGGATCAGGGCTCTTGCCGCGCATAACGCACACTGTGAAGTCATGTAGTGTGCTCCCGCCAACCGGTTGTTGCATTTGAAAGCGATTGCTCCTTCATCACCTCGGATGGGATGTACAGTTAGGCGGTCGACGGCCCCACCATAGATATTCGCCTCTACTGCAGCAGAGTGCCGCAACAAGCGAGGTTGCCATGTTATCGTGCATACCAACATCCCTCATCTCCCTCCATCCTCCCTCCCTCCGTTCCTCCCTCCCGCCGTCCCTCGCTTCCTCCATATACCCCTCGCTCACCTCATCCTCCTCCTTCGCCTCCTCATCTTCCTCCTCCTCCTCCTCCTCCTCCTCCTCCTCCTCCTCCTCCTCCCCTTCCCATCCCCCCCGTCCTCCTCAGCAGCAGGCGCGTCGGAAGCGGACTTCGCAAGCCACATCTGCAGCAACCTGCACGCCCTTTTCCTCCTCCCCCTCCTCCTCCTCCTCCTCCTCCTCCTCCTCCTCCTCCTCCGTTCCCTCCTCATCCTCCTCCTCTTCCTTCTCCATCCCTTTTCCTTATAAGCAACTCCTCCCTGTCACACCCCGAGGCGTTTCAATTGGACGGACTGGGCGTTTCGCGTGAGACCTCACCACGATTTGCCGTACTTCGGCCTAACGTATGCCATGGTTTCACGGGTGGAGGGCGGGCCGGTTTCAAAACGTTGTTCCCGCATCAGCGACGCGCACATTCGTTTCGAAGATAGCAAGGGCTTCGCGGATGGAGGGCGGGTCGCTCTCAATATGTGGCACTAGTTTAGCGCCGCGAACATTCGCCTTCACGGATGGAGGGCGATACCTTTTCAAAGTGTGGCTCTCGCCTCAGAGCAGCGCGCATTGGTTTGGAAGGTCACATGCACTTCATGGATGGCGAGCGACACCTTTTCAAAATGCGGTGTTCGCCTCAGCGTCGCGAGCTTTCGCCTGAAGAGCAGCAGTTTCAAGGGCTCTCGTAGTTGACATCCCAAACATGGTGTTTTGGCGCGGTGTGGGACTGTCAAAGCGCAACAGTTACGATGATTGCCCTGGCACGATTCAGGATCGTCAAGACGCAACAACATCATTGATCCGCGGCATTGAAATCCCAAGAATGATGATCAAGCACAATTCAGGATTGCCTAACGGTTGTCTTCCAACGGGACACTTCCATCAATGAACATGAACCGTGTCGGGACCTGTGAACACGGAGCGTGGAGGGAGTTCATCCACAACGTCGTTGATAGACCTCCCCTTTACACTGGTCCTCATCCTCATCCTCTTCCTCCTCCTCCTCCTCCTCCTCCTCCTCCTCCTGCTACTTGCCCCCTCCCTCCCTCCCTCCCCCTCTCCCTCCCTCCCGTCTCCTCCTCCCTCCTTCCTTCCTTCCTTCCCTCCCCCCTCCTCCCTCCCTCCCTCCCTCCTCCCTCCCCTCCCTCCCTCCTCCTCCTCCTCCTCCTCCTCCTCCTCCTCCTCCTCCTCCTCCTCCGTTGCTCCCCCTCTGGCGTCTGGCGATGGAGTCCGCAAGCGGGGGGTGTGAGGCGGCTCGCCCCCAGCTCGGCGAACAGCAGGACTACCAGCAGGGCGTACGCCACCTTGCCGAGTCGCGAGCAGCGGCGCAGCAGGGGCTGCCCAGCGCGAGCGCCGCACGAGCGCCGCGCGGAGGCCCGCCGAGGGGCCGTCGGGGGCCTGCCGAGGGCCCGCCGAGGAGCCGCCGATGGGCCGCCGAAACGGGGGGCCGATGGGCCGCCGAGGAGCCGCCGAGGGGCCTCCGAGGGGCCGCCGAACAAGGAGGCCGAGGGGCCGCGCTGCCCGCGCGCGCACGGGCCCGGAGGAAAGGGCCAGTCGAGAGACGCGCCGACAAGAAGCGGCTGCACCGGAGGTGGGCCGCCCGCCTGTTTGCTCGCGCCCTCGGCCGCTCTCTGGGCAGACCCAAAAGGAGGGCGAGCAGCAGCAGCAGCAGCAGCAGCAGCAGCAGCAGCAGCAGCAGCAGCAAGCAGCGCGCTCTCTCGCAACCTCCCTTTGTTCCGCCACCCGTGCGCCGCGAGGTGACCCGATCGTGGAAGCAGCGTGCGTCATCAGAACGGAGGCTATCTTTGCTCATTTTGTCGTGTGTGCTGCTCTTTTGTGGGTTTGTGCGATGGGTGCTAGCATTCATACCGAGTGCGCGATGCACCATGAGTAGTATACTGCCATCCGTGTGGTTTCTAGGCCGACTGCAATGAGGTAGGGCGACCAGGTAAGCTCTCCACCACATGCGCGGTGCTGGTTGGCAGTCTGTGACCTTCAGAGGCCTAACTCTCGATCTCGTCCTCCATCCTTTACCCATGCGGCCAGCAGCAGCGGGAGCGAGAGGAGGAGGAGGAGGAGGAGGAGGAGGAGGAGGAGGAGGAGGAGGAGGAGGAGGAGGAGGAGGGGGAGGAGGAGGAGGAGGAGGAGAAGGCGGAAGGTATGTCGGTATGTCCTGCCTTCGTTCAGTGGGCGAGGACGTTCACACCATGTCAAGTACAATTTCGAGATGCTTCAGAAAATGAGCTTGACGTCAGGCTCAGCAGCTGCGCTGTCAGTCGATATAGTTAACGAATGACCCAGTGCACAGAGACTTGAGGTCCGAAATGGCCTTAGAACAACTTCGCAATATTTTCTTTGAGAGGGGAGGGCAATCGGCGCCCCCGCAGGCCCACCCCTGTGAAAAATGGTCCTCATCTAAGCACTTGAAGCTCTCCGAAGGGGGAGGACCCCGTGCGCTACGTTCGCTCACGTCCCTCTGAGGCCTCCCGCTTGCCACTTAGGAAGGAGTGGCAACATATCGGTACGGCAAATGATTTCTGCCGTGCCGCGATGTATCTCACGAATTGTTGCCTTGCAACCGGCGCGTGTGGAATCCTCGAGCATCCAGCTGCACCACTCAACGTTCTGCCCCCCAGCTCCTGGCTTGTGAAGGAGACCGAGCACGTTCGTTTGCTGGCTCGGGAGCGTTTCTCCACTGACATCGCTCGGCAGATCTATGCATGTTCGATCCAGCCTCTAAGAAGCCGACACAGCTGCTGACTGTCAACCTCTCGAGCGTGAATCGAGAGTTCGAGAAGACCCCAGCTCGAGGCAGGTGCTCCCATACAAGGGGGGCACAAGGCTCTCCAAGGGCGGAGCAGCGTAAGCGGCTGGGTTACTGCCAGTGCTAAGCAGTACTCCCCAGAGCTGTGCGCCTTCTTGGCGTGGCACGTGGCTGTTTTCAGCCAGGACGTCAGGCGCGACTCCCAGGGAGGGGAGGGTGAGGTCGGCCAGGATGGAGCAGAGGAGACCCACCACCCCCTTGCCCCCCCCTCTCTGCGACCTCCTCTGCCCCCTCGACCCGTATGTTGCCTCGCGCAGCTGGGGGCAGTGCGGCAGGGACTACAGTAGCACGAAGAGGTCAGACCTGTAGCATAGTCGCGTCGGGATTCACGTTTGCAGGCTGCGGGTTCATCCTCGATGCCTCTGGAACAGAACATAAGAAGAAGGGGGAGAGAGATAGGAGCAGGAGCAGGAGCAGGAGGAGGAGGAGGAGGAGCAGCAGCAGGAGGAGGAGGAGGAGGGAGGAGGAGGAAAGAGGAGGAGGAGGAGGAGGAGGGAGGAGGAGGAGAGAGGAGGAGGAGCAGGATGTGGAGGGAGACAGGAGGAGGAGGAGCAGGAGCATGAGGACAGAGACAGGAGGGGGAGGAGGAGGAGGAGGAGGAGGAGGAGGAGGAGGAGGAGGAGGAGGAGGAGGAGGATGAGGAGGAGGAGGTGGAGGAGGAGGAGGAGGAAGAAGCAGCTGCAGCAGGAGGAGGAGAGCAGCAGGAGGAGGAGGAGCAGCAGGAGGAGGAGGAGGAGCAGCAGGAGAAGGAGGAGCAGCAGCAGGAGGAGAGAGACAGGAGGAGGAGGCGGAGGAGGAGGATGAGGGATGGCTGCGTCGGACGGACTCGCTGGCCACCGGTGCCCTCGGCGCCTCGGGCGGAGGAAGCGCCGCCCGCCTTTTGCTCCCCGCTCTCAGACGCTCTCGGGGCAGACCCTGGCGCGGCGGTCCAGCACGCGCGCGGCCTCGCCCTCGCGGGCGCCGCCGAGCGGGCGCCGCGCGCCGTCCCCCGCCGCAGCGGCAGCCCCCCCGCCGCGGCCGCTCGGCGGCCGCGCGCAGCAGCGGCCCCGCCACAGGCCGAGCATGTTCTCTGGGTGGAGGGCAAAGGGTGAAATCTGAAATGCTGCTTCGACTGTTTTTCGAGGCTTGAATCTGCACAGGGTGAGTCACAAGACGGAGCGGTTCTCGAGGTGCAAAAGCCCACATGGATTTCACCCTGAGCCCTCCCTCCACCCTAAGAAAATGCTCAGAGAGGGCCGCTCGGGGGGGGGGGGACGACAGTCAGGAGGGGGAACAACAATTTTTGTGTCGGCGGCTAGGCAGAGTCACTGCGCTGGCGAAGAAGCGTCAGTGGGGCACACGAAACGCGAATGGGGCCGCGATGCACGGGGGAAGGAGGACGCCTGGCGCGGGCAGGAGGGAAACGGAATGCCTGGCCCGCTCAGACCGGGGCCAGGGAAACAGCACACAGACACAAATCATCGTGACCTCCCAGGTCACATTTGGAACATGGGGAGAGCGGATGGGGAAGGCGAGCCTCAAGAGAGTGCGGGGAAAACTGAGTGGGGAATCCTGGCGTAGTGTGTCTATGTGTTCATTTGTGTGTGTGTGTGTCCCTGGGCTGGGCCCCCTCTGGGCTCGAAGACTGATCGGGCGCTTCCGTGGGCCCCCGTCGGCTCTCCAGGCATCGAGGGGAGCTCTCGGGCAGCTGCGCCTCGCCGAGGGCGCTCCGGGGGCGCCCGCATCGTCCCGAATGCGGCCGCGAGGAGAAGCAGGACGAGGAGGAGGAGGAGGAGATGCAGGAGGAGGAGGAGGAGGAGGAGGAGGAGAAGGAGGAGGAATAGGAGGAGGAGGAGGACGAGGAGGAGGAAGAGGAGGAGGAGGAGGGAGGCCGGAGCTGTGGCCAGCGAGTGCCAGCGGGGACGCGGCCTGCGGGTCGCTGTCCGCCATGCGACGGGTGGCGGCCCTACCCGCGACCTGCACCTTCCGCCCCCCTCCGCGCGGAAGGCGCCGCCGTGGTGCGAGCTCCAATGGTGAGATGCCGGCGTCCGAGCTGCGACGGGAGGGCACGGCCCCCCAGTCCGCGAGGCCAGCCGCGCGCTACGAGCATTCGCGCAAGGCGCGCTTTCGAAACCAGCGTGCCCCAAGATCCGACGTAGCGAAAAAGCTGCAACATCGCCAAGAACACCCAAAAAAAACGACCAGAACCCCAGACCTCTTCATTCCGTGTCATTTTTCGAGCCGGATCGATCTGTGAGGGCCCCGGGGCCCGACAAGAGGCGAAAAAACGCCCGGCTCGAAAACATTGGGACGCCAGGATCTCAGGGATCCGCGGCGCTTTGCTTGGCGAGGGGGCCCGTGGGTTGAGCAGGGACCGACCTTCCCGGCGTTCCTATAGCTTATGGGAATAGCACGACGTGTTCTTAGAACCCCAAAATGTCCGAATAACAAAAAGAACGGTTCTCAGAACATAACCCTGAGAGGTGCAAACAAAACAGCCCCGGCCAGAACTGTTCTAAGAACATGTCGTAGAAGACGCAGAAAGATCTTTGAAACATGCTTGATGGGCCTATAGGCACGCCAGAACGCTTCGTCATTGCTCGACCGTGGGGATGCACGGTTGGTTTCCCCCGGGGCCGTAGGCGACCCCAGGAGGAGGAGGAGGAGGAGGAGGAGGAGGAGGAGGAGGAGGAGGAGGAGGAGGAGGAGGAGAAGGAGGAGGAGGAGGAGGAGGGGAGGAGGAGGAGGAGGAGGAGGAGGAGGAGGAGGAGGAGGAGATGCAGGAGGAGGAGGAGGAGGAGGAGGAGGGAGAGGAGGAGGAAGGAGGAGGGGTCGCCTAAGCCCTTCGGAGAAACCCTCCGCGTGGGGAGGCCCCTCCATGGCGAGGGGCCGCCGCTGCGCGCCGCCGCGCTCGGCGGGCTGGCGGCCGGCACCCCCGCGGCCCCCAGCCCGGCACGGGCCTTCTGTGGCAACTCATGGGAGCCTCCCACATCACAGTGATCGGCGTGACACAAGGAACGATAACTAAGGAACGAAGCCCTTTTTGTTCCAGGTAAGTCTAAGAAGTCCGAGGGAACGGCCGAGCCCCTCATCGGTCAAACCAGCCCGCGCGTCCAAAATCTGCAGGAACACCAGGGGGGCTCGCCGCCAGAAGGGTAGCGGAACGCATGCAAACCAAAGGAACGACCGAGCTCCTCTCGAAAAGCAAGTGTTCCTTATTGAAGCCGCTCGCTGCACCTTGTCGGCTCTTGGAATCGACGCTACAATCGACGCCAATCGACGCTACATCGACGCCGATCGACGCTACAGCCGACGCCAAATCGGCGCGATGTCTCATCCACGCCGCCCAGACGCCGATCGACGCGAATCGACAGTGAAGGCCAAAATTAAGAGGGTATACCAGGCTCCCATGATCTGCTACCGAGCGGGCCCTCTGCAGCTCCGCGCGCGCGAGCTCCGCCGCCGCCTCCTCCGCGCACAGCCGCTCCCCCTCGCGCGCGGTGCTCGCCTGGGGCGTCGCTCAAAACCCTGAGAGCCTGGCGCCTCAACTTTTTCTTCGAGCCGGGCGCTTTTTCGCTCCATGTCGCGCCCCGGAGCGTCGCTTGACCCTGGGATCCTGGCGCTTAGTTTTTGTTCTTCGAGCCGGGCGTCTTTGATCAGTTTCCGGCCCTGGGGCCCTCAGAAATCGATCCAGCTCGAAAAATGGCGGGCGTGTTTTTGTTGCTTTTGATTTGCGATGTTGCATTTTTCCTGCTTCGTCGGGTCTCAGGATAATGGGGGAATGATGACTGGGGGGCGCGCGCAAGGGGTAGGGGGAGGGGGGAAGGCTTCTCAGAGGGAGGCTGCTTCTCAGGAGGCGCGGGCCTTACACCTACAGACAAGGCTCGCGCCTTCTAAGAAGTAGGGGTGCTCCTGATAGGCCTTCCCCCTCGCCCTACCCCCTCTGCGCGCTGCCAACGAGGGCCGACATGCGTGAAACAACGCCTGGGTAGCAAAACCCAAATCGCCCGAGATCTGGGCGTGTGCGCCGATGCCGGGCCCAGGATGGGCATGGCCAGGGGTGGAGCAGGGGATCGACTACAGGATTGATTTGCTCCAACATGTGTTTTCTTCGTCGAGGACTCACGAAGATACGCAGAGCCCTCCGCAGATTTGCAAACATGCTGCGCAGTTGTTGATGGGCTCGCCGAACAAACACATCCATGTGGGGATACATCGATTCTGCAGTCGATCCCCTACTCGAAAGGGGGGGGGGGCACGGAGAGCCTCGGCATCGAGAGTAGGTTCCCCGGCCCAGACGTCGTTGGAGCTCCGGGGGGCCAGAAAACTTCCAGGAGGCCACGAGAGCCCCCTGAGATCCTGGCGTCTCAATGTTTTCGAGCCCGGGCGTTTCTGCCTCTTTTAGGGGTCCCAGGGCCCTCACAGAACGATGCAGCTCGAAAAATGGTGCGGAAAGAGGGGGTCTATAGGGCTCTGGGTGTGACTTTGTACGATGTCGCTACGTCGGATTTCAAAGAAGATTGACAAGCCCCAGGCCGATGACACAACCAGGGGTGCGCCCTCACAAGCTGAAGGAGTGCTTATATGTGAGTCCTCGAGCGCGGTGCTCGCCGCTTGCCGTGGCGGTGCTCCCAGACCCCCCACATCGCGATTTTGTTCGCAACGTCGACCCCCAAAGGTCTGGACCCCTTCCCCGGGACCGGTTTTGCAGCCTTCGAGTCGGTCTTTGACGGCCCCGAGGCCCGGTAGGGGCCCACGGAGGCCGAACGTAGCGAGAAACCTCCCGTCGTGATTCTTTCACAGCGCGAGGGGGTCTGGGGTGTGGGAGCGAAGTGCCACAGAGCAGAAGAAGTTGCCTGCTTCCCAACCGACGGCGGGCTCACGGCATGGCGAGTCGCCCACCCGCTGGCGCTCGAGAAGGGAAGGTTGACAAGCCCAAGGCCGACGACACAACCATGATGCGCCCTCACGAGCCGAGGGAGTGATTATACGTGAGTCCTCGAGCGCGGTGCTCGCCGCTTGCCGTGGAGGTGCTGCGAGAGCGAAGCGCCAAAGAGGAGGAGGAGGAGGCGGAGGAGGGGGAGGAGGAGGAGGAGGAGGAGGAGGAGGAGGAGGAGGAGGAGGAGGTGGAGGGAGGGAGAGGAGGAGGGAGGAGGAGCGGAGGAGGATGGGAGGAGGAGGAGGAGGGAGGAGGAGGAGGAGGAGGAGGAGGAGAGGAGAGGAGGAGGGAGGAGGAGGGGGAGGGGAGGAGGAGGAGGAGGAGGAGGAGGAGGAGGAGGAGGGAGGAGGAGGAGGAGGAGGAGGAGGAGGAGAGGAGGAGGAGGAGAGGAGGAGGAGGAGGAGGAGGAGGAGGAGGAGGGGGAGGAGGAGGAGGACGAGCAGGAGGAGGAGGAGGAGGAGGAGGAGTACAGAAAATGCCTGCTTCCCAACCGATGGCGGGTGCACTGCAGGGCAAGTCGCCCGCCCGCTGGCGCCCGAGAAGTGTGCCTCCCCGCGCGCCCCTGGCGTTCGCGACGTCCTGATTTGGTCAGCACGGGGTCCCCAGGCCCCCTCGAGTCGTGACAAAATCACTACGGGAGGTGTTTCGCTATTTTCGGCCCCCCGGGGGCCCCTTCGGGCCATCGGGACCGTCGAAAAACGGCCCAGAATGGGCATCAAGAACGGATCTGGGGCGCAAGCCTATACCCCCGGGGAAGCGGTCCAGGACCTCAAAAAATCACCTCGGCGGATGCCAAGGTGTGACGTTTTCGTCGGGCGTCGCTCAGTGGGGGACCGATCAATGGGGGGAAGAAAAATTAACTTCTCATGATTTAGAAGCCCCCCTTTGTGCCCTACAAAACAGCTCTAAGGGCTCTAGAAGGCTCTCGTGGGCCCCAGGGGGCTTGGCTCTGCTTCGCCCCCACCCAATTCAGGACTTCGTCAAAAGCTGTACCCGCGTGCCCCGGCACTCTTCTTGCGCCTTCGCCCCCTCCTGCTCCTCCTTATCATGCCCGGCTGGACCGGCAGCCGTGCTCGAGCTTTCCAGACACTCTGACACATTTTCCAGCTTCATTTGTGATTTGTATGTTATCTTCCGAGCCGGCGCGGCTACCAGACAAAACCCAGCAACCAAGCCGACTGAACCTAGTTTCCTGGCAGTTTTCGTTGTGGTCAGACCACATCACACCAGAGGATATGTTAACCAGGCAATTTTCGTTGTGATCAGACCACGTCACACCAAAGGATATATTAACCGAGCATGACCGCGAGGATTGCTTTGGGAACAAATCCTTTCTGCAGCCCTCGCTGCCCCCCCCCCCCCATTTATCACCTCCCATTTCGCGACACCCGATTTCGGACGTTTTCGGGGACTCACGGTGGCTTTCCACCCTCGATCGGCATCATTTGCGACAGCTGCGCCTCGCCACTCGAGAGCCTGTCGGCCAGGGCCCACGCCTCTGCCATGTAGGAGGCATTCTCGGACGCTCGCGTGGGCTCTCCCATGAAGGCTGCCCATGTCCAGGGATGCTTTCCCGCAGCTGCGCCTCGCCGAGAGCGTTTCGGGGGTGCCCTCGCCTCTGTTCCAGCCTCAGGATGCACGGTTTCCCTCGGGGCCGTAGGCGACCCGAGGAGGAGGAGGCGGAGGAGGAGGCGGAGGAGGAGGAGGAGGGGGAGGGGAGAGAGGAGGAGGAGGAGGAGAGGAGGAGGAGAAGGAGGAGGAGGAGGGAGGAGGAGGAGGAGGAGGTAGGAGGAGGAGGAGGAGGAGGAGGGAGGGGAGATGGAGGAGGAGGAGGAGAAGGAGGAGGAAGGAGGATGGAGAGGAGGAGGAGGAGGAGGGAGGAGGGGGAGGAGGACGGGTCGCCTAAGCCCTTCGGAGAAACCCTTCACCTCAGGATGCTGTCCAGTAGCTGCGCCTCGCCGACAGCGTTCCGGGGGTGCCCAGATCGTCCCGAGCGGCCGCCAGAGGCCCGAGCTATTCGCATGACTTGAAAGCCGTGCCGCCTCTCGCTGTGAGAAAGTCACGGCGGGAGGTGCTCGCCCTTCCTCGACCTCCATGAGGCCTCACCGGACCTATAACCCTCCTCGAAATCAAGCGCGAGTTTGTGTCCATGAGGCCTCACGAGGACGACGACGAAGTTTGTATCCATGTGTCCTACAAACCCTCCTCCATGAGGCCTCAAGAGGACGACGACACCGACGCCGACGACGCCGCCGACGCCGACGATGATGAAAAACAGCGACGACGCTGACGCCGACGACGCCGACGACGACGACAACGACGACAACGATGACGACGACGCAGACGCAGACGCCGACGCCGACGCCGACGCCGACGCCCACGACGCCGACGCCGACGCAGACGCCGACGCCCACGACGCCGACGCCGACGCCGACGCCGACGCCGACGCCGACGCCGACGCCGACGCCGACGCCGACGCCGACGCCGACGCCGACGCCGACGCCGACGCCGACGCCGACGCCGACGCCGACGCCGACGACGACGACGACGACGACGACGACGACGACGACGGACGACGACGACGACGACGACGACGACGACGACGACGACGACGACGACGACAACGCGAGGGGGTCTGGGCACGCCGAGCCTGGGCCATAGGCTGGGCCTGCCAGGGTTCGCGCTGAGGTGCACTTCCTGGTCCGCTGCACTCCTCCTCCTCCTCCCTCCTCCTCCCTCCTCCTCCTCTTCCTCCCCCTCCTCGTCCTCCTCCTCCTACTCCTCTTCCTACCCCTCCTCCTCCTCCTCCTCCTCCTCCTCCTCCTCCTCCTCCTCCCTCCTCCTCCTCCTCCTCCTCCTCCTCCTTCCTCCTCCTCCTCCTACCTCCTCCTCCTCCTCCTCTCTCCTCCTCCTCCTCCTCCCCCTCCCCTCCTCCTCCTCCTCCCCCTCCTCCTCCTGCTCGTCCCCCTCCTCCTGGCCAGGGTCCGCGCTCGAGGTGCGCCGGTGGGCGCCCCCCCTGGGCCTGCAGCTCGGGCCACTGCGCCCGCAGCTCCGCGAGCTCGGCCGCGGCGCCGGAGGCGGCGCTCTCGAGTAGCGAGGCGGCCCAGCGCGCCTCCTCTGGCAGTGCGAGGCCAGACCCCCCTCGGCGGCGCGCAGAGGGGGGCAGGGGGAGGGGGGAAGGCTGCTCAGAAGGAGGCTGCCACTCAGAAGGCGCCAGCCTTACAACTAGAGAGGAAGATCGCGCCTTCTAAGAAGCAAGGGTGTTTCCAAGAAGCGTCCCCCCCTCCCGCTACCTCCCCCCCCTCTGCGCGTGGCCGACACCCTGCGCGCGCCGCTGAAACAAGTAAGCATTTTCAGTATTTTCGGCTACACGCAAGAGTGACCCTTGGTAAGAATGACCTTTGATGCGCAGTATTTTGGGGGCCGCGCGGGGACAAAACACAAGCGCGCAAGACGCTACTATCGTAATTATCGTGTTCGGCGATCGAGGGACCCAACTGAGCCCGCACCAAAGGTCACTCCGGCGGAGAGCCATTCTTACGCGTAGTCGATATTTTCCACGAAGGAACAAACACGACGGGACGTGCACTGCTCCTCTTGCAGCCCCAAGGGGGGGGTCCCTCGCCGGGCCCCAGGGCCGTCAGAGAGCGGCTCGGGGCGAACGGCGGGTCCCGGGGAATGTGCCGAGGCCTCTGGGGGGCCCTGCTTTGAACATAGAGGCCTCCTAGATGGGGTCCGAGTAGAGGGTGTCGGAGGATCGCGCCACATCGCCAATGCATCGCCGATGCATCGCCGACGCACCATCGCCGACGCACCAGTGCTGCATCGGCGACCTCGGCGATGCATCGGCGACGCTGGCATGGAGAGAATCGGGCTCCACATCGTGCTGTTTCACCGATGCATCGCCGATGCGGCGCCATCCTCCGACCCTAGCTACTCGGACCCCATCAAGCCCTCGACCTGCACATTCCGCACCTTCCGCGTGGAAGGTGCCGCGGCGATGCGACCGCGGCGGCGGCCGCGGCCGCCGCAGCGGCCCCGACCGTGGCCGCGGCTGCGGCCGCGGCGGCGGCCGCGGCAGCGCGGCACCTGCCGCGCGGAAGGTGCGGAACGTGCAGGAGGACTAGAGAAACAAAGTTTTCTCGTCGGCGGCTGGGCAGGGGACGTCTGCGCTGGCGATGGGAGGCCTAAACGGGCATGCCGTTAGAGCGAATTGGGCCACAATGCGACAGGAGGAGGAGGAGCGGGGGAGAGCGCGGCCGAAAGAGCTAGAGAAAAAAATACAATACATCGCATGTCTGCGAGGAACGGAAGGAACGTGCACAGGTGATGGCGGTCCGCGCGGAGCCTCCATGGTCAGCGCTGGGCCTCTCCCCTGGCCCGTCCATGGGGGGGGCCCACGAGATCTGCGCGGACCTCCTCCGAGGTTCCGGTGCGCACGCCCTTTCCCCAGAGCCCCTCGCGTTGCGCGGGAGGCTTTTCGCTACTTTCGCCCCCCAGGGGCCCTTAAGTACCGGGCCTCGGGACCGTCAGAAAAACGACTCGGGATGAAAAGCCGCTGCCGGGGAAGCGGTCCAGACCTGAGGGGGCCGACGTGGTGAAGAGATCACGACGTCGGGGGCCTGGGTCTGGGGGTCAGAACATGTATCGGGTCAGCGCTGGGCTGCTGGGGAGTTGCTCGAGTGCCCCCGGAGCCGCCCCGAGCGCTGACCTGATTTTGCTCTGACAAAGACCAGCCGCACGCGCACCAGCCTGCTTAAAAACATGTGTGAGGCCAGCGACGGAGACGCTATTCGACCCAGTTCCTCGCCATGCGGGAGAGGTCGTCGTCGTCGTCCGAGTCGCCGGCATTGGGGAGGCCAAAAAGGTCCTCCCACAAGGCCGATACAGCCTGGGATACAGGAGGAGAGACAGGCTCCTGCCCCGACCACCCCGCCCCCACGTCCGACCCACTCCCAACCCCAGAGGTCTCAGGGGGCGAGGGAAGCGGCGGCATGCTAGCCGTCTCGCCGAGCCTCCTCTTCCGCAGCAAAATCGGAGGCCCAAGAAACAAACTCGATCTGTTAGGGTGGCATCCCTTCCGCAGGTTCTGAAGGCGATAGAAACGAGAGTCCCTCACCTGAGTGCCGAGCCGACGCTGCCTCGGCAAGCGCTCCACAGAGAGACCCTGGCTGCGTTTCTCAGAATACGCGCCACACAGAGAACATAACAAAACTGGCCCCGTCCTATGAAGCGAGTGCATGCCAGCCCTGTCTTGGCACTTGAGCTGGCGCAACGTTAGTCGGGACTTCGCCGACCGAAGACACACCATGCAGCGAAAACGTCGGTCGCAAAAGGTGACCGCTGGATCAAACCGAGAATGCGGCCTAGGCGGGCCGAAACCACCCTCGATGGTTCCGATGGCCCTGCCTAGCGCCTGTGCCTAAGCATCCAGCGGGGTGGCATTGCCTATCCTCGCTGCAAGACGCGTGCAAAACTGGGCGACCATCTTGATAGCCCCGCGCGAGGCACGGTGAGCATCACGCAGCATCTTCGCGTCAGGATGCATTGCAGCACCACGCTTGGCAGACGTGTCGGCCTGAGCGTTGCCGTAGCGCTGCCACGCCGTGATCGCGCCATCCGCGACGGCGGACGCGGGCGAGTGAGCCTTAACACGAGTCACTTCCACCGCCTCCACTCCACGGTCCGACACCAGACTCCAAACCTCCCTCCATAAGTAGGCCAAGGGGTCGCCAGCATCAGTGCCAGCTCCTGACCCCTGGCGCCACACATCAACTAGTGGCTTGCAGTCGGTGAATCTTTTCAGTTGAGAGCCCATATATCGGAGGGCCATGAGGAAACTGACAAGCTCAGCTGCGGGCACAGTCTGAAACAACATGGGCAGCGGTCCATGCATCCTCGCGACCTCCTTCCACTGGGAGTCGAGAGAGCACAGCCCCCAACCACATCTCCTAAGACGACAATGCTGCCCGTGCACACCCGAGCCATCTCCAAAAACATGCACATCGAGCAGCAAATCAGGCGACCGAAAGGTCCACACCACTCGCTCCTCGAGGCAAGGGCTCGGAAACAGCCAGGACGGATCAGGGACGAGAAAACGGGTCCAAAGCAGCGAGCGGTTGGCAGTCGTCTTAGCCAACTCAAGCATCTGACTTGCCAACGCAAAGCTTGCCTTGCAATCCCGTCGGTACTCAGTGTGCACAGGGCAGTCATGGAAACGGTGCCAAGTGGAGCCGACGCTCTTACACGCAAGGCACTCAGGATTAATCGCTCCACCAGCTTCACACAGCCTCTCTTGAGACCAAAACCTCCAGCAAAAAGGCACTTGAGGAGCCCTTGATGCTTAGGGGTCCAATCGGGGCCTGTGAGCGAGGCGGGAAGGAGGAGGGACCTCAGAGGCTCGAGGAGAGGAGGATGAGGACATAGCGAGGCCCATGACGAATGCGTCGCCAAGACCTGCTGCCAAACCCAACGCTCGGTAGCTTCATCCGCCAATCTACCCCCATCTCGCGGCGACATGTTCGCGATTGAAACGGGACCGCGATGGGTCAGCCAGCGGAATGGGCCCAAAAACTTCCAACCCAAACGCATCATCGTGCCCACCAGGGCCGGCGCAGGCCCACGAACGTTGGACCCAACCTGAGTCTCGGGGAGCGCCGAAAGACGAGCCCAAGCCCCGCTCAGAAGACGAGCCATGTCAGATATCGCCGCCCATCCGTCCCACATTGCGCGCATCCAGTAGTATATCGGCCCGCGATTGCACTCGTCGGCTGGGTCGATCTGGCGGCCAGCGATCATGAGATCGAGGGGCAAGGACCTGCCAGTGTGCCTGCACACGAAACCAGCACGAGCTATCTGCCGACCCCTCAACAGATGTGTGTTACTGATCCCATGCACGCCGACACCCCATAGCATCCCAGGTTTGAGGCCCGTCTGGACCAACTTGATGGTTTTGCCCCCAGCTTTAGCCAGACGCTTGCACCGAGAGACCCTGGAAGACATCTTGCCCAACCGCTTTGCCCGAACAACATGCAAGACACGATGACCTCCCCCAAAATCCAGTCCCAAGTTACGTACCGATCTGGTCCAGAACTTAGCCGAAGACGGGTCGACCTTACGAACGACGCTCCGAAGGTTCTGACCGACGACCGTCTGGTGATTTTCGGGAAGCGATGTAGTGAGCCCGATCTGGAGCAGCTCGGAGGTGAGTAGGTTCTCAGCACCCCTGAGATCGTGAGCCACCTCCCAAGCATCCCCTACCCTTTGAAGCTGCAAATCATCAACCACAATCGCGAGGTCGACGGAAGCATACCGCTGAACCACGGCGTCAGCAGGGGGGAGGAGCACGAGCCGCAGCAGCGAGGTAGCACAACTGCAACCTGCGACGATGGTACGATTCGTCGAGACCACCTCTGTCGCAATCATCTCGAATAAGACCATCCTGTCCAAGCTGTAGGTGGCCAGGAGGAAACGCAACGTCTTCCCTGAGAAATTATGCCTACGGACAGCAGCGGCAAGCACATGATGAGGCACGTGTTCATATGCTTTGACCAAGTCTAGCAGCTTAGACCCTGCTGTCTTGCCCTGGTCCCTAGACAACTCCGCCTTGAAACTCTGCTTCCAAACGCAAATGTCACATGAGGCCCCAGGATCTCCAAACCAGAAACTCCGAGGGTGATCGGGTTCCCAGGGGCCAGCAACCTTCCAGCGGGCCCATCTGGACCACATCCTGAGAGGAGGCGGGAAGATACCTATAGGCCGATCCCCTCCGTCTGGCGGCGGCTTGGGCAGGAGGGCGATGAGCAACAGCGCCCAACACCTGGGCACAAGGAACAAGCGCTGCATCTGCTGCCAGATACACAAGAAAACTGCAACAGCGCCTTCGTCCAGAAAAGACCAATGACGAGGATGCAGGCCACATGCCCCAACGGCCGTGTGCGTACTGTACGACCTAATCGGGGCAGAGAGCTCCTCGTGCGCTGGGGGCTCGAGCTCGGGTTCGTCTTCGCGCCGGCTAAAGTCAGGGCTCGGAAATACTTGTCCAACTCCCCAATGCTTATGCCAGTTTTGAGCTCGAGCTTCGGCTTCTCCCAAGACTCCCAGAGGGGCTCCTGATGGCCCTGAGAACTGCGAGAGCCCACAAGTAGCCCACTTGGGAACCTCTTTGGTGTATCTGTGCCCCAGACGAGCCCCGCCAGTAAGAGCCTCAGCCACCCAGTTCCGCCAAGCCCTGGCCCGCTCCGAGGCCGCATGATGCTCATGTTATTGGGCCCACTTGCGGACCTGCCAGATCAACTCGTTGAGCTCCGAGGTTGCAGCCGGGTTGACCGCCAATATCCTAGGCCTCCAGGAAGCCCAGTGCTCGCAGCCAGTGAAAGGGGACACATAGTTCACCACTTTCCTCAGAATGAGCCCAGCTTGCTGTAACCCCCCAAAAGGTGGGCCGCGGCCCATGCCAGAGGTACATGATATCCTGGAGCCGCCTCTCGAACACCCTCCACATCCGACCTTCGCCGATGGCCCTGGGATGGGTGGACGCGGGTGGGCCTAGCAGGGGGGCCTGGACCGCCTTGGGGGGGCTTCCTCGTCCTCGATATCGGGGATCGTCTTCCACCTGGAGTACACGAGTTAAAGTAAGCTCTGCCCTCTGAACCCACTGGGAGGTGACAGTATCCAACACTTATTTTGAACACTTGCCGCTCTTGAAAACCTCCAGGAGACCATCCCATTCCAGTGGGCTGGGATCGCACCCGATCGGACGGCATAACGGGAGCGCTGACGGTTTCTTCAGCCTGGGTACCGTCACCTGCCTGGGGCTGCCACTGATCGCCAGCACCGCTGGGCGGTGCGGCCTCGTGCAAGCCAACCATGTCGCCACACAGCAACGGTCAACAAAAGGCTTGAGCACATTCGATACAACAAGATAGTCGATTGAGGATCGAGATGTTCCAAGCTGGCACGCCCAATTAGCATCATCGAAAATCGCACCAGCCTGGAGGTCCCCAAGCCACCCAGACTCAATAAGCTGCTCACCAGGAAACTGAAAATCTCCTCCCAATATGAAGGGCAGCCCATACGCTCTGAGAACTTCCCCGGTGTCGTGAAGGAGGATGAGGTTTTGTCCCCTGCAGCCGATCCCCGTGCGTAGGTAGACTGAACCGACGACGACTCCGCTGGTGGATAACCCGCTCCACAGACCTAACCGAAACCGATGATCAGGAGGTACAGCAATTCCAAGGGGTAGTGCGTCGAGGCCTTTGAGGCCCCAAATCTTCGGTGTAACCATGCCGACCCCTCCCGACGTGCCAGACTCGGAACGCCCCGACGGCGCCGCTGGGGATAGCAAAGAATTGAGCCCTGCCTTCCGCAGAGCATGTTGGACGTCCGCCAACTGAGACTCAGTCTGGTGGTGCTCCTGGAACAAACGCAAGTCGGACTCCACAGCATCGATCAGCTCTAAAAGAGGTCTGCGCGAAACCCTGGAGCCCTTGTCGCACTCCACTCCCCACGAGGTGATACTAGACGAGCAGATCCCCCAGACCTCAGGACGACTGCGACGTCGAGCTGGCCTAGTCGAATGAGAACCCTCCGCTGGAGGTGCCGATGGGGAAGGAGCACGCGCTTGTGGCTGGATAAGTGGCTGGCAGGCACGAGTCTCCAGTCCACCTCGCAAGGCCCCAGCTTCGCCACAAATCTGGGAGCCTTGCTTCCCCGCGACCTCCTCCAGAACGGTCGCGGCCCTGGCGGACCTGCCTCTCGCGCCCGCCGAAATCTCAGGTGTACACGCCGAGGAACCAGGCGCCGAAAGAGAACTCGAGGGAGAACTCAGCGCCACCTCCGATACCTTGCCGAACACGTTACCCCCCCCCCCCCCTGAGGTCCATCACCTGCAGCTGCGGGAGCATCGGCACCTGGAACTTGGCCAGCCCCAGCGCTAGGAACAGGATGATCTTCTGCTGCGGCTGCCGCCGCAGGCGCTGGGGGGTCGCGCCTGGGGCGCTTGGTGAGGGCCGCGGGGTTCTCCAGGAACTCCAGCATCGTCTTGAAGAGGCCCTCATACTGCCCAGCTTTGCCACCCTGCATGAGATCTTGGAGCTGCTGCTTGCAACCCTCGGCAACCCTGGAATCGATCGCCGATGACGGCGTAGCCCCAGTATCACTTGCATCTCCGCCAGCAGCCGCCCGCTGGGCTGCCGCCTCGGCCTTGTCTTTGGCGCGCTTCCTCCTCCTGCTGGAATTGGAGCCCTGCCGCCGACAGGTCGCCCAGAAGGTCCACAACCGACTGGAACTGGGCCGCCTTCGCCGACTTGAAACCTGCTGGGAGATGGCCAAACAAGGTCTCAACCAAGCCCGTGATCGCCGACTTCCCATCAGCTCCCACAGGGCGAAGGACGGCGCGGCGGTGAAGGCGCTGCAACTCCTCCTCCTCGCGCTTGACCGACTCCGCCAATTCCTTCTGAGACTCCAAGCACTCAGCAATGTCCTGCTTGAGCTTGGCCTGCTTCTGCTTGATGGATGCCTCCGTACCTTGCGCCGATTGAAGCTGGCCTTGGAAATGGGCCAACTTGTCCTGATGAGGACGCACACGCATCCAAGGCGTCTGGCCGTGGTGGTCCTCGGGCACTGCGGACACGAGTGGGATCTGGGCCTTCGCTGCCACGACCAGCGGGTGCTCCGGTCCAAGTCCTGCCAAGGTGAGCTGCTCGATAGCTGCCGACAAGTACTCCTGCTTGGCAGCCCTGTTGTTCTCACCACCTTTTCCCTTTGCGCGAGCAGCAGCGCCCCCTTTGCCGAACCCTGGACCAGGCTTGGCAGAGGCGCCTCCACTTGGGGAATTACTGGCGCCCAGGTTTGCAGCATCGTGGTCGGACATGGAACCACCCTTGCGGCCTCGGCCACTCTTGTCCACCAACTGCCACGCGTCCTGGGTTTGCTGCTCACCTGTCCTCCAAGGTCTCGGGGGCCCTTTGACAGTATCACGAACAGCAACGTCGCGAATCCACTTCTTACAGCGAAAACACCTGCTCCACTCCACCAGGTTGTACTGGTAGCCGCACGAGTTCTTGCCATAGCACGCCTTGTAACCACTCTGAGAATGCGGGCGGTCACGCGGCTGCCGAGGAGGCCCCTTGGGCGGGTCAGGGACCATCACACGCGCGCGACACGCCGAAAAGAAACCTCGTCTGGCCAGGCAAACGAGGGGCACTGTGGGGGCCGCTGCTCCCCCTTGCCAGTGAGGCCAGGTCCTGAGCCGAGGCTACGGACCTTGAGCCAAAATGGCTACGGAGAGAGCGCTGACCTGATCCGTCGGCCATGGGCCATGGAAGTGGCGTCTCAGGGCCGCACTGAATCGTGTCAGTCCTCGGGCCTCCCAGGCATCACCGAAAGGGACTCGGCCGACCCGCACGCTGACCAGCCCCATTGCTTTCTCAGCACTCTTACGCTAAAAGGGCCCTCGTCAGGGGCGAGAGGGGACAAGGGGAGAGTCCCGCAGGGGGGGCGCGAAGCCCGAGACCCCCCGCTCGAGATCGTCCGGTCCGGCAGCCACGTCGCCTGGGACTACCTCACAAGTTGAGCAGGAGTCCTGCCCTCGGCCCGATGCCAGCCACATGTGTTCGGTCTGGGCGGCCCTGACCGCTCGAACAAAAGTACAGTAAGGTGCACATGACCGTGCGCTTCCTAGAAATCCCTCGGAACCCATAGGAATACCCAGGAGAGTGCACGTTCTCTCTAGTCGACCTCCTACTTCTCGAACCGCCTCTGCACCTTTGCTGCTATGAGGGTGCTTTACTTGTAATATGTTCCCACAACTTGGTCTCGGTCGGGCATGTCCTCCTACAGGCGGATTTTGGAAGACAGATGAAGAATCGTACAACAAATGTTCAAGCAGAGCCACACATGATAGAAACATCGTTCCCGTATGATTTTCTTTGACAACTTTTAACTATTCCTCCTGTAGAAGGACATGCCCGACTTACAGCTTGGTCCCCCCTCGACCTGCACCCTCCGCGCCTTCCGCGCGCAAGGTGCCGCCGCGGCCGCGGCCTCGGCGACCGCGGCGGCCGCCGCTGCGGGCCGCGGCCGCGGCGGCGGCCAGAAGGTGTGGCCCCAGAGATCCGACGCTGCACAAGAAAAACAGCATGAGAGAAAACAAAGAAAGCATGACAACATAAAAACAGCAAAAGAAAAACGAAGAAAGCAAAACAAGATCCGAGAAAGAAACAAACTAATACATGGCAAAAATCACGACCAGAGCCCCGTGCCCCCCATCGTTCCGTGTCATGTTTCGAGCCGCATCGATCCGCGAGGGTCCCGGGGCTCGAAATGAAGCGACAACGCCCGCAATAAGAAAATTGGAATGCCAAGATCTCAGGGGTGGGGGGTCCCCGGCGTCGTAATTTTTTCACAACGTCGACCCCCCGAGATCTGGACCTCTTCCCGAGTCGTTCTTTGACGGTTCCGAGGCCTGGTAAGGGCCCCCGTCGGCAGAAAATATCAAGCACGCCTAAAAGAGGGTCCAGCTGGAAGGGGGTGGTGCAATAGATTTGGGGCAATTGTATTGCAAATGTATTGCGCCAGAGAATTGTATTGCATTGTTTTGCAAGTAATGTATTGCACGCGAAAATCCAGCAATACATTTAAGTTCTGGAATGTACTGCACGCCCCAAATGTATTGCAACCCCACAAATCTATTGCACCAAATCTATTGCACCACCCCCTTGTCGCTGGACCCCCTTTTGGGTCAACCCGAAAATAACGACGACAAACCTCCCGTCGTGATTTTCCTCACCACGCGAGGGGGTCCGGGGAAGGTGCAGGTCGGGGGTCCCCTCGAGATCCTCGACCATCCGCTCCTCGTCGTCCAGCGCCTGCCTCAGCACCGCCAGCTGCGCTGCGCAGCCCTCGCGGTCGCGCTGGTGGGGGGCGGCGGCGCCGCCGAGGGCGTGGCGTTCGTCGAGGGCCGCGGCCAGCGCGAGCCGGGCCTGCCGCAGCTGCGGCGACGACGACGACGACGACGACAAGGACGGAGACGACGACGACGACGACGACGAGGAGGACGACGACGACGACGAGGAGGACGGCGACGGTGACGGCGACGACGACGAGGACGACGAGGATGACGACGACGACGACGACGACGACGACGACGACGACGACGAGGACAACGAGGACGACGACGACGCCGACGAGGAGGAGGACGACGACGAAGAAGACGGCAACGGCGACGGCGACGATGACGGCGACGGCGACGGCGACGGCGACGACGACGAGGACGACAACGACGAGGACGACGAAGACAACGACACGCCTGGAGCAGCTGGCCCTCCAGCTGCTGCTGCGCCTCCCGGAGCCGGTCCGTCTCCGCCCCTGTGGCGCGGCGGGGTCTGTGCACACAGCCCAAGATCGAGGACGGCGAGAAGGTCTGGTTCAAAAATCGGGTCGGGCGAAAGGGGGGATAGTAAAGGGGGGGTTTGAGAATCAGCTCATGTAGCTGATCTTCCCAGCGCCTCCCGGCGCCGGAGGCGGCTATGTATCGAGGAATGGGCCTCTCGGTGGGGCCGAAACCAGCTGCATGCAGCAAATTTCGCACCCCCCCTTTCCCAATCCCCCCCTGTCGTCCGGCCCGAAAAAAAATGTGATTTCGACGGCGGCTGGGGCGCCTCAGATCGTGCTGGAGTGCCCAAGGTCGGGCTGGGGGGACCTCGAGTCCGGCGAAGCCAACCTTGTCCAACGAAGCCTCCTGGCAGCCTGCGATAAGACGAAGCCAGGACGAGGATGAAGCCGGGTGACACATCGAATGTAAGACATCCGGCGGCTCCCCAGACATGATCGCGGCGTACATCGAATCCGGGCGGGAGGTTCCTGGCCGTGCTCGGCCTCGGGGGGCCCTCGGGCCTCGGGGCCTTCAACGAAACGACTCAGGACGAAAAACCAGTCCGGGGAAAGGGTCGGGACTCCCAGGGACGCCGTACTGACAAAAGTCCGAACGTCTCATGTCTGGGCATGGCCCAGGCCCCAGACCCCCAGCGTCGTGCTCTTCTCGCAACCTTGACCCCCAGAGGTCTCGACCGATTCCCCAGGACCGGCCTTTCATTCTTCGACGGACGGTCCTGAGGCCTGGCGAGGGCCCCCAGAGGCCGAACATAGGGAAAAACCTCCCGTCGTTCCCTGAAATCCGTTGCCCCCAAAAATGCAACATCACAACAAACCACGACCGGAGCCCTGGACCCCATCTTTCTGCATCACTTTTCGAACCGGAGCGATCTGTGAGGGCCCCGGGGCCCGAAATGGAGCGCAAACGCCGGAATTCTAAAACAATTGCAACGCCAGGATCTCAGGGACAACGCGGGGACTGGGGATGGGCCTGGCCAGGGGGGACTGGTTTTTCATTCTGAATCGTTCTTTGACGGTCCCGAGGCCCTGCGAGGGCCCCACGAGGCCGAAACCGGCCCAAAACCTCCCGCCCTGATTTTCACAGCGCGATCACGTCTGGGGAGGGCCCAGGATGGGCCTGACCAGGGTTAGGTCGAGCATGTCCTCCTACGAGCGGATTCTGGACGAAAAATAACAAAGACCCCAACATGCTCAAAAATAGCCGAAAAAACTCTCCCCAGACTATTTGGGCTATTCTTGAATATCCCTCCTGTAAAAGGACATGCCCGACTGAAGGCCAGGGGCCACTGGACACGTGTCAGTTGAGCAGGGATAGACCGTCCCGGCATTCCTACAGGCCTACCACGACATGTTCTTAGAACCCAAAAATGTTCGGATAAGCAACAATGTTCTCAGCATATATAAGCCCGTGCTCAAATAAGACAACACCAGGCAGAAATGTTCTAAGAGCATTCCGTGCGAACCGCAAAAGGTCCTTAGAACATTCTTTGGTGGGTCTATAAGCTAGCCAGGACGCCTCGCCACTGCTCGATGGACACGTGTCAGTATCGGGGATCGTCTGACCCCGGTCACTCCAGACCCGGGTCAATCGGGCCTTGCAGGATCCTGCAGGATCCTAGACCCAAGCCCGGGTCAGTGCGACCCTGGCCCTGCGGGATCCTGCAGGATCCTGCAGGGTCCTGCACCCAAGCCTGGGTCAACGCGCCCCCAGCCCTGCAGGATCCTGCAAGATCCGGCGCCCTGGCTGACCCTCGTTTGCATTGACCCCGGTCTCTGAGACCCGACGTCGCACGCTTCCCCGGGGGCCGTAGGCGACCCGAGGAGGAGGAGGAGGAGGAGGAGGAGGAGGAGGAGGTGGAGGAGGAGGAGGAGGTGGAGGTGAAGGAGGTGGAGGTGGATGAGGAGGTGGAGGAAGAGGTGGAGGAGGAGGAGGGAGGAGGAGGAGGAGGAGGCGACGGGTCGCCTAAGCCCTTCCGAGAGACCCTCCGGCACAGATCCCGCCGCCCGGCCTGGCCGCCCAGCCGCGGACCGCCGCAGCTCGTCGCGCCGCCGCAGCGCGGCGCGAAGCGCCTCCTGCAGTGCGTCCGCCCCGCGGCGCGCGAGGGCGGCGGCGGCGCGGTCCGCCTCCAGCACGCCGCGCAGCTGCGCCCGCGCCTCGGCAACGGTGAGCACGGCCTCCTGCTGGGGACCCGGACAGAGGACCGCGTCGCGAGGCACAACAAGGGCGGGGAGGTTTTCGGCCGGTTTCGGCCTCGGGGGGCCCTCGCCGGGCCTCGAGGCCGTCCAAGAAGGACTCGGGAGGAGAAGCCGGTCCCGGGGAAGGGGTCCAGACCTCTGGAGGTCGACGCGGCTCACAAATCACGACGTCGGGGGTCTGTAAGCCTTCGACCTGCACCTTTTGGGCCTTCCGCGCCGAGGGTGCCGCTACGATGCGGCCTCGACGGTTGCGCCGCCGCGGCGCGCGGCGGCGGCCGCGGCAGCGCGGCACATGCCGCGCGGAAGGTGCTGAGAGTGCAGGTCGAGGGAAACCAAGCCCAGTTCCCCTCGCGTCACGAAAGAATCATGACGGAAGGCTTGTAGCGATTTTCAGACTCCGGGGGCCCTCGCCGGGCCCCAGGAACATCAAGAAGCATCCTGTGGAGAAACGCCAGTCCTGGGGGGGTCGGATGAAGAATCAGAGCGTCAAAATCTGGAAGAAAGGCACCGGTTCCGCTACTCCACAGACCTCTCCGGTTCCGCTACTCCGCTATTCCAGCCTCGAAAATCCATCGAAACGGCATGTCAGATTTCACCCTTTGCCCTCCACCCAAAGAACATGCTCGGTAACTGGGCCGTGGCGAAGAGGGCCTCACAAAGCGAAAACTGCTCGGTCTTCGGCGAGCCGGGCCCAGCGAGCGACCGAGCTACTTCCTGGCGGGGCGCGTCCGCTGCGGGTCGAGGCGCGGGGGCACGGGCGGGCAGGGGGCGTGGAGAACAGAGGCCGCGGCTCGGCCGGAGAGCCCGCAGATCGCCCAAAAGGTGCCCCTCGACCTGCACCCTCGACGCACCCCGGGAGAGGTCTGTGGAGCAGCGGAGTCGGTGCCTTTCTCCCAAACCTTGGCGCTCAGATTCGTCATCCGACCCCCCCGGGACCGGCTCTCCTCCACTGGATGCTTTTTGACGTTCCTGGGGCCCGGCGAAGGCCCCCGGAGGCCGAAAATCGCCAAAAGCCTTCCGTCATGATTCTTTCGTGGCGCGAGGGGTCAGACTGGGTTTGGTTCCCTTCGACCTGCACCCTCAACACCTTCCGCGCGGCATGTGCCGCGTTGCCGCGGCCGCCGCCGCCGCGCCGCGGCGGCGCAACCGTCGAGGCCGCAGCGGCGAACCGCGGCGGCCGCATCGCGGCCGCATCGCAGCGGCACCTTCGGCGCGTGAGGCGCAGGTCGAGGGCCCCCCTGATACGCGACTGATTTCTGAACCACGTCGACCCCCAGAGGTCTGGACCCTTTCCCCGGGACCGGATTCTCTTCCCGAAGCCCGGCGAGGGCCACAACGTCGACCCCCAGAGGTCTGGACCCCTTCCCCGGGACCGGATTCTCCTCCTGAGCCCTTTTCCTTCTTCGACGAACCCGAAGCCCAGCGAGGCCCCCCTCGAGGCCGAAAGCGGCCAAAACCCCCCCCACCCTGTTTCCGATGTTGTTTTGCGACGCGATCCTGTCTGGGCTCCCCTGCTGGTCGAGGGAAGGCGACAGCACGAAGCGACGGGGCAGCGCCGCGCATCGGTGCCTTCTCCTCCTCAGAAGCCTCCTGCCGCGAGCAGGCGCCGCCAGAGCCCGGGGGGCCCCGCGGTTCCGCGCCGCCGGCGGCGGCGCACCTCAGAGGTGGGCTCAGAGGTGGGGCCCGTGAGGGATGGGGCCCTCAAGGCGAGGGGCCCCTGAGGGATGGGGCCCTCAGGACGAGGGATACGCCCTCGGGACGACGGATGGGGCCCTCTGGACGAGGGATCCTGAGGGGCGGGGCCCTCAAGGCGAGGGGCCCCTGAGGGATGGGGCCCCCAGGGCGAGGGACGGGGCCCTCAAGGCGAGGAGCCTCGAACGACGCGTAGCGCTCCGCACTTGCGGATAAAAGTGAGGGGGCGGGCGCGGGGCGGGTCGCGAGGGGGGGGCCGCGGGGGTTGCGTCGCGGGTGGGTCGCGGCGGGGCGGGTCGCGGGGAGTGTCGCGGGAAGGTCGCGGGCGAGTCGTGGGCAGATCGCAGGCCAGTCGCGGGCCAGGTCGCGAGTGGGGCGACGACAACACCGCCACCAACAGCAACAATGACTTCACCATCATGCGCCATGCCTCCACGTCACAAGCATCCTTCTGGATACCGCACCCCACCATGGGGGATTTGTTTCTGGCACGCGGGGTCGGATATTCCCTCGCCCAGATCTCCCGCCCAAGAAACTATTGCCACCACCTCTTCCGAGGAATTCGATACTCGCAGCTCGGGCGGCGCATCGCCATCGCAGTCGCCTCGCGCACGCCCCGCATCTAGGAGGAGGAGGAGGAGGGAGAGGGCGATGAGGGGGGGGCAGATGAGGGAGAGGAAGGGGGAGAGGAGGAGGAGGAGGAGGAGGAGGAGGAGGAGGAGGAGGAGGAGGAGGAGGCTGGAGGAGGAGGAGGAGGAGGAGGAGGAGGAGGAGGAAGAGGAGGAGGAGGAGGGGGAGGAGGGAGGAGCAGTTGTAGTAGCAGTCCCTCCGTGGACGGGGTGGCTCTTACTCCTCGTTCGACCTGTTGCGCCACCATCCTGCGTCCTCGGCGCGTGACCCTGAACGTTCACACCCCCAGGCGCTGCCGCTCCCATGCTCGCATCATCCACCTGCCCCTCCACGCCCTCTCAAGGAATCCCTGAAGTCGACCCTTCGACCCTCGATCCTTGGAGTCCCTGAGAGGTCATCCGTCCTCCTGCTTCTCCTCTCCTCCTCCACATGATAGATGCTCTCCAAAATGATAGTTATTTAATAAATCAGGTTCAAGAGGGACTCTTTAAAGCCCCCCAGAGGCGATGCCGAAACGATGGGCCCAGTCTTGAGTAAAAGGTGAGGAAGTATCAAACGGGAGCGACGAGGGAGGACGGAAGGGGAAGGGAGGCGGGAAGAGGGAGGCAGGAGGGGACAAAGGGGACGAAAAGGGAAGGAGGAAGGAGGAGGAGGGAGGAGGAGGAAGGAAAGAGGGACGGGAGAGGGAGGAGGGAGGAGGGAGAAGAGGAGGGGGGTGAGGGAGGAAGAGGGAGGAGGAGAGGCGGAAGGAGGGAGGAGGGAGGAGGAGGAGGAGGATGCGGAGGAGGAGGGGGAAGAGGAGGAGGAGGAGGAGGAGGAGGAGGAGGAAAAGGACGAGGAGGAGGAGGAGGAGGAGGAAAAAGGACGAGGAGGAGGAGGAGGAGGAGGAAAAGGAGGGAGGACGAGGAGGGAGGACGAGGACAAGGCGGAGGAGGAGGAGGAAGAGGAGAAGGAGGAGGAGGAGGGGAGGGAGGAAAAGGGGGGAGGGAGGAGGAGGGAGGAAAGAGGGACGGAGGCGGGAGGATAGAGGAGGGAGAAGAGGAGGGGGTGGAGGAAGGAAGAGGGAGGAAGAGGAGGGAGGGGGGAGGAGGGAGGAGGAGGAGGAGGAGGAGGAGGAGGAAGACAACGAGGACGAGGAGGAGGAGGGAGAAAAGGGCGCCAGTCCAGCGTAAAACGGGAGGAGGTCTCGGGCGGGAGCGCTGGTTTTGTCGGGACGGGGGCTGTCGGCGGCGAGCAAGAGCACCGCCTTGAGTCAAAAAGGGAGGATCTCTCGAGCGGGAGCGTTGTTGTTGCTGGGGGGCGGCGCCGATGAGAAAAAGAGTAGCGCGCCTGTCCAAGGTAAAACGGGAAGACGTCTCGAGCGGGAGCGCTGGTTTTGTTGAGACGGCTGATTTCGGCGGCGAGCAAGAGCAACGGCCCTGAGAAGAAAAGGAGGAAGTCTCGAACGGGAGCGTTGATGTTGTTTGGGGTGCCGGATTTGGCGGTCCCCCAAACCGCCTGAGAGTGAGCCTCATGTTCAATGAAAATGCAGCCGGCGCCTCGGCGAGAGCGCCTGAGCGCCTGTAAGGGGTCCAACAATAATCAGTGCTGAATAATTAACATTCAACACCACTACAACCACAACAACAACAACAACAACAACAACAACAACAGCAACAGCAGCAGCAGCAACAACAACAACAACAACAACAGCAACAGCAACAACAACAACAACAACAATCATTTTACCCGAACGCGTGGTGTTCTCCCCAGTGCCAGGGTTTTCATACGACACCAGGCAATACCCCCACTTCGTGGGGGGGCATTACAAGCTCTACCAAATATCCAAACGACTCTTCGCGACCACCCAAACCCAGCTTCCCGCCCTATGACGTTGGGACACTTCACTTCGTGGCGTGCGGACGACCGTGGCTACTACACTGGCGTGGGGTACACACCCACAGAACTTGGTCACTTATTCGGGGCGCGCATGTGCCCAGCATGGTGCAATTGTGCCATGCTGGGCACATGCGCGGATGGTATTATTTGACAGGGATGATGGCCCTGGCAGGTGCGCAACCGTTGTCGCAGAAGTTCGAAAAAGTTGCTCGCAAAAGCCCGTTTGACAGAAATGTTTAAAAAGTGTTGGGTTTCCTACGAATCCGCAAGAGCGCGCGGGATGAGATTTTGACATTTTTTTGTTGAAAAACCATTGGTTTTTTGATGTTTTTATGTTAAAATCGCTCCGAACACTAAGCTTTTGGAAGGATTTCGTCTTGCGCGCGCGAATGTCCACTTTACCTTATTTTTTGCAAGGGATTCTTGAAATTTGATTATATTAGAACAAGAAATGTCATTTTATAGTGTTTTTTGCAAGGGAAAACGGATTACAACAAAACAACCGGATCTGGACCCCATCCACTTTTCTGAAGCTTTCGCGAAAAAATGATGAAAATGTAGCTGCGGCCTAGGCGCGGCGGGGGGGCCGTGCACCAGGGGCCCCAACAATAATTATTCTTTAGAATTAATAATGTTCAACAGCAACAACAACAACAACAACAACAACAACAACAACAACAACAACAACAACAACAACAACAACAAGGTACGAACATCACCCGCGAGCCCCGGGCTCCTTCCTCCCAAGGTATGAACCCTGCCCACAGGCCCCGTTGACCAAGTTCTTTGCCCCCCCCAAAAGAACAAAGAACCCAGCGGGAAATACAACTCAGAAAAAGATATCTCCAGCATTCCTTCGGTACCCTTGAGGCAACCAAAGCATTCCAGGGAGCTGAAACCATGTGCGCGCTAGCGCGCCTCCGATTCCCTCGGATTCCCCTTAGGAAGCAGAGGAATCCTTCGGAATCCCTCGGGATCCTTAGGAATCCCTAGGAATCCGTAGGAATCTCAAAGAATCCTCAGGATTCTGGAATCCTCAGAATCATGGAATCCTAAAAACCATTTTAGGGAATCGGATGAATCCTGAGAGGATCTTGCAAATCATTTGGGATTCTGGAATCCCAAAAACCATCAAAAATCATCAGAATCATTAGGGAACCCTATGCATCCTGAGAGAATCCTAGAAATCCGGAAGGAATCCTAGGAATCCCTAAGGAATCCTCAGGATCTCTGGGGAATCCTATGAACCACTAAAGAATCCTAAGAACCCATCGGAAATCTTAAGATATCTCTTGGGGATCCTAGGAATGTCTATGGAATCGTCGCAACTTCGAAGGAATCCTAGAAATCCCTATGGAATCCTAGGAATGCTCCATAAGGAATCGTTGGACTCCCAAGGGAATCCTAGGAATCCCTAGGGCATCGTAGGAATCCATCGGGAATCACCAGAATCCCACATGGGAATACCTAGGGAATCGTAGGAATCCTAGGAATTCTAAGGAATCCCTAAACAAGAAATCTTATGTATTCCTTCGGGATCCTTGATGCAACCAACACATTCCAGGAAGCTGAAACTATCTGCGCGCTACCGCGCCTCCGATTCCCTAAGATTCCCTAGGAATCACTAGGAATCGCCCGGAATCCTTAGGGAATCTTAGGAACCCGATGACTCCGTAGGAATCCCTAGGAATCCCCAGGAATCCTTAGGAATCCATCGGAATCCCGCGGGAATCCTAGGGAATCCTAAGAATCCATAGGAATACACGGGGATCCTAGGAACCCCTAGGAATCCATAGGAAGCCCCACGGGATCCTAGGAATCCATAGGGGATCCTGGGAATCCGTGGGAATATGGGGGATTCTTTGAGAATCCATCGTAATCCCTAGGGAACCCTAGGAATCCTACGGAATCCCAGGGATCCTCGAGAATCCATCGGAATCCCTAGGGTATCCCAGGAATCCGAGGGAATCCATCGGAATCCCTAGTGATTCCTAGGAATCCATTGGAATTCCTAGGAATCCACAGTAACCCTCCGAATCCTGAAAATCCTAGGGAATCCACAGGGGATCCATAGGAACCCCTAGGGAATCGTAGGAATCCGAGGGATCCTAGGGAATCCTTTGGGATCCATAAGAATCCGTAGGGAATCCTAGGAATCCAAGGGAATCCATAAGAATCCTTGGGGAATCTTAGGAATCCATCGGAATCCATAGGGAATCCTAATAATCCATAGGAGTCCCGATGGAATCCATATAAATCTCTAGGGGATCCCAGGACTCCATAGGAATCCTAGGGAATCCTAGGGATCCATCGGATTACATAACAATCCCTCGGGAATCCGAGGAATCCTAGGAATCCGGGGGAATCCTTAGGAATACATCGGAATCCGTAGGGAATCATAAAAATCCTAAGGGTCCTAAGGAATCCTAGGAATCCATTGGAATCCCTAGGGAATCTGAGGAATCCTATGACTCCTTAGGGGTCCATCGGAATCTATAGTAATACATCGGGAATCCCTGGAATCCAAGGAATCCTATGGAATCCATCGGAATATTTAGGGAATCCTGGGAATCCTAAGGATCCTATGGAATGCATAGGAATCCCTCGGGGATCCTAATAATCCTCAGGAGCCCACAGGAATCCTTAGGGAATCTCAGGAATCCATCTGGACCTCTAGGGAATCCTATCTCCTTAAAACTCCCTCGGAATCCATCGGAATCCTAAAAATCCCAAGGAATTTCTAGGAATCCTTAGGAATCCCTCGGATCCATTGGGAATCCTAGGAATCCGGGGGATCCTAAGGAATCCTAGGAATCTATAGGAATCCCTGGAGAATCACAGGACTCCGATGACTCCTTAGGAATCCCTAGGAGCCCATCGGAATACATAGGGAATCCCACGAATCCCTGGAATTCAAAGGAATTTCTAGGAATCCATAGGCAACCCAAGGGAATCCTTGGAATCCCATCGGATCCCTATGGAATCCTGTGGGTCCCGATGGAATTCATGAGAACTCCTATGGAATCCCATGGGATCCCTATGGGATCCCATAGGAGCGCCGCCGCGGGCGGGGAGGGTTCTTTGAGTTCTTTGGGGCCAAGGACCACGCGACGGGGTCCACGGGTAGGGTTCCTTCGAACAAGAACCACATCAACAACACCACCACCACCACCAACAACAACAACAACGACAACAACAGCACCAACTACAACAGCACCATGAACAACAACACCTACAACACCAACAGCAACAGCAACAACGACAACAACCACACCAACAGCCACATCAGCGAAAACAACAGCACCAACAACAAAAACAGCAACAACAGCAGCAACAACGACAGCAACCACAACCACATCCGCAACAACATCGACAACAACAACCAGTTTAAGACTGATCGCTCTTATCCGCTCACGTGCCAATCAACACGTATATCCCAAACCTCGATACGCGCCTTCTTCGTCTTCGATCGTGCCCTAAGGGGGTATATCTTTCTTACCTGCAACGTGTATTTCGCGCAGCCCCTAAGGTAGGAAAAGAACAGAGGGATGGAAGGAAGGGACAAGGGGCAAGCGGATTGCTGAAGCGTGCGTTCTGCATGAATCGCGAGGAGGTCTGGAGCGATAGTGCGATTTCCAATCAAGCCGTGAGGAAAATCCACAAAGAGAGCGTGATTCCTGAGTGTCGGGGATCCACAACGAGAGCGTGGTTCCTAAGTGTCGGGGGCGATTCCGGTAGAAGTTGTGAAGACGTCCCGCGCGAGAGCGCGATTTGGGAATACATTGTGCGGGAGTATCAAGCGGGAACCGTTCTTGGTGTAAACCGGGGGCCAGCAACATAATTTGGTGACCCTTCGCTTTCCCGTGTAAAGAAAAACCAGGTGCGAGCCCCTGGGGGGTTCAACAGTCATGTTTCTTGAGACACGAGAACTCAACAACAAGAAAGGAAAGCCACAACATCATCAATCAATTTAAAACTGTTCGCTATTATTTGCTCACGTGCCATCCAACACGTCTATCCAGAACCCTCGATACACGCCCTCTTCGTCTTCAATCGTACCCCCCTTTGGGGTAGATGTTTCTTCCCGGCAACGTGCATTTCGAGCAGCCCCTAAGGCAGGGGAAGGGAGGACTGATGGAAGGAAGGGACAAGGGGCAGGCGGGTTGCTGAAGCGTGCGTCCTGCATGAACCGTAATGAAGTCTCGAACGACGACGCGATTCCCAAATAGACCGTGTGGAAATCCACAGCGAGCGCGTGATTCCTGAGTGTCGAGGGCGCTGCGTCTGAAAAATCGCGAGGAAATCCCACGCGAGAGCGCGATCCCTCCATAAATTGTGGGGACGTCCTGCGCGAGAGCGCGATCGTAGAATGACTTGCGAGGAAGTATCAAGCGAAAACGGCTGTTGTTGTAAACCTGGCGCCAGGGGCCCAGTTTGGTGGCACACCACTTTACCTTGTAAACAAATGATTCTTCGTGATACATGAAAACTCAACAGCAAACATTTTACGACTGTTCGCTCGTATCTGCTCGCGCGCCATTCAACACGTATATCCCAAACCCTTGATACCCGCCCTCTTCGTCTTCGATCGTACCCCACTTGGGGGTATATCTTTCCCGTGCAGCCCCTAAGGCGGAGGAAGGGAGGACGGATGGAAAGAAGGGACAAGGGAAAGGGAGGAGGATGAAGCACAAGAGAGAGTAGGAGGGGGGCTAGGAGCAGAAAACAGGTGGCAGAACCACACGGGCAGATCGGGCGGGTAGGCCCTAACGGGCGGGGCGGCAAGGCGGGCCCAAGCGGCCAGGTCGAGCTAGCGGGTTGCTGAAGAGTGCGTCCCGCAGAAATCGCGAGGATCTCGAGCGACAGCGCGATTCCCAAATAAATCGTGAGGAAGTCCACAGCGAGATCGCGATTCCTGATTGTCGAGGGCTCGGCGATTGAATACATTGACAGGAAGTCTCACGCGAGAGCAGGATTCCTGCATACATTGTGAAGAAGTCCCGCGCGAGAGCGCGGTTTGGAAATAAACTGTGAGGTAATACTTTAAGCGGGAGCCGCTGTTGTTGTAAACCGGGGGCCAGGGGCACAGTTTGGTGATAACCCACCTTCCCATGTAAAAACAAGATGCGAGACCTGGGAGAAGGACTTCAATTGAAAAATGCAACGGTTACCGCGCAAGGGGATCAACAATCATTGTTCTCTTGGAATGAGAACTCGACGACAACGATCTCTTTAAGACTGTTCGCTCTTATCTGCTCGCGTGCCAGTCAACACGTATATCCCAAATCCTCGATACCCGCCCTCTTCGTCTTCGATCGTACCCCCTTGGAGGTATAAATCTTTCTTACGTGCAACATGTATTTCACGCAGCCCCTAAGGCAGGAGAAGAGAGGACGGATGGAAGGAAGGGACAAAGGGCAGGCGGGTTACTGAAGCGTGCGTCCTGCATGAATCGCGAGGAAAGTCTCAAGCGATAGCGCGATTCCCAAGTAAGTCTTGAGGAGATCCACAGCGAGAGCTTGATTCCTGAGTGTCGAGGGCCGGCGATTGAATACATTGACAGGAAGTCCCACGCGAGAGCAGGATTCCTGAATACATTGTGTGGACGTCTCGCGCGAGAGCGCGACTTGGGAATAAACTGCGAAGGAATAGCAACCAGAAGCCATTTTTGTTGTTAGCCGGGGCCAAAAACACGAATTGGTGACCCCTCACGCGTTCACTTACATAGATATATGTGCACATAGGTGTATACACATATATATATATATATACATATAGAGAGAAAAGCGCGAGTCCCGGGAGAAACGCCTTAATTGAAAAATGCAATGGTTACCGCGCATGGGGGATCAACAATAATTTGTTAGGATTTAGCAACTCAACAGCAACAACAACAATCAGTTTAAGACGGTTCGCTCCTATCTGCTCGTGCGCCACTCAGCATGTATATTCCAAGCCCTCTGTGCCCGCCCTTGTGGGTATACCTTGCTTACTTGCTTACCTGCCACGTGCATGTAGCGGAGCCCCTCCAATCACGGGAAGGCAGGGCGGATGGAAGGGGAGAGGGAGAAGGGAAGAGCACGAGAGAAATTAGCAGGAGAGGGGGCCAGGAGCAGAAAACACGTGGCAGAACCGGACGGGCAGATCGGGCGGGCAGACCCTAGCGGGCGAGCTGGGACGGCGTGCCCGGGCGGCCAGGTCGAACAGGCTGGTTGCTGAAGCGTGAGTCCTGCATGAACCGCGAGGAAGTCTGGAACGACAGCGCGATTCCCAAGTAAATCATTAGAAAAGTAAGAGCGAAATCGTGATTCCTGAGTGTCGAGAGCGCGGCGTCAGAATAAATTGCGAGGGGGTCTCTCGGGAGAGCTTGTGAGGACGTCCCGCGCGAGAGCGCGATTTGGGGATACATTGTGTGGAAGTATGAGGCGGGGGCTATTGATGTAGTTCGGGGGCAAGGGACACAACTTAGTGAGACCCAGGTGTCCCCTGTAAAAAGCAGGGTGCGAGCCCCCGGAGGAGCATTTGAACTTAACAACTGCAATGGTTACCGGAAGGGGGATCAAGAATAAGTGTACCTTAGAAATGAGAACTCAACAACAACAGCAGCAGCAGCAACAACAGAAACAACAGCAGCATTAGCAATAGCAACAGCAACAGCAACAACACCAACGCTGACAACACCAACAACAACATCAATCATGTTAAGATTGTTCGCTCTTGCCTGCTCGGGTGCCAGTCAACACGTTTATCCCAAACCCTCGTTACCCGCCCTCTTCGTCTTCGATCGTACCCCCTTGGGGGTATATATCTTTCCTACCTGCAACGCGTATTTCGTACAGCCCCTGAGAAAAGGGAAGAGAGGGCAGATGGAACGAAGGGACAAGGGGGGAGGAAGGATTGTGGAGCAGGAGAAAGAATAGCAAGAGGGGGGCTAGGAGAAGAAAATACGTGGCAGAGCCAGGCTGGCAGATCGGGAAGGTAGACCCTAACGGGCGGGTCGGAAGGCGGGCCCAGGCGGCCAGTTCGAGCAGACGGGGTGCTGAAGCATGCGTCCTGCATGAATCGCGAGGAAGTCTCGAGCGACAGCGCGATTCCCAACTAAATCGTGAGGAAGTCCACAGCGAGAGCGTGATTCCTGAGTGTCAAGGGCGCGGTGTCTGAATACATTGCGAAGAAGTCCCACGCCAGAGCGCGATGTCTGCATAAAGTGTGAGGAACTCTGCGCGAGAGCGCGATTTGGGAATACATTGTGAGCAAGTATCAAGTGACCTGGGACCCCATCCTACCCCGCACGCCCTGACTTCAGATCCGACTGAACATGGTGCTGGGAATGCACCCCAAAACGTTGCGAAACAGTAGGCCGCAAACTTCCGCCTCAGGAGACGGAAATCGGCATCAAAGGAGCCCGCGGAAATCTCCGCCCCACTCAAGAAATCGCAAACAAGCACGGCGGTTGTGAAGTCAGGGAGAGGTCTCACCCACTCTCTGGGCCTGAGCCGCTCTTTACAACCCTGGGGCCCAGCGAGGGCCCCCAGAGGTCGAAAACATCAACACCGTCCGCCATGATACTTTGAGCCCTATCCCTCGGGGCCACTTTGTCGCTAGAGGAGCAAGGACACCATACATATGAACTTTCGGAGGTCCGCGCGGGTCTCTTGGTTCTGCGCTGAGCCCCGCATCCCTGGCGCGTGAAGCGCGCCAGCGGAGGCGCCGCCGGGGGGGGCCCATCGCAGATCCAAGAAGTCCGCGCGGACCTCCGAAAGTTTACGTGCATGTATGCAGCTTTTTGCTCCTCTATCAACGATGGGGCCCCGAGGGATGGGGGATGGGGCTCAAGAAATCGTGGCGGACGGCTTTGCTGTTTCTGGGCTCGATTTCTGCTTCGATTTGAGCCGCCAAGAGCCTCGAACGATCAACCCAGATCCTCGACGTCGCGATTTTTTCGCAACGTCGACCCCCAGAGTTCTGGACCCCTTCCCCGGGATCCGTTTTTCATCCCGAGTTGTTTTTTGACGGTCCTGAGGCCCCGTGAGGGCCCCCGGAGGCCGAACATAGGAAAACCTCCGATCGTGATTTCTCACAGCGCGAGGGGGTCTGGGAATGCCGATCGTGGACGAGGGCGAGGGGCGAGGTCCCGCCAGGGCTGCGCGCGGTCACAGCCGCTGTCGGGGCCCCCCGACCCCCGATGGGGCGCGGGAGAGAGCGGGAACGGCTGCATGCCTGGTAGCACCAGAGTGGAGGGGGGGATGGGCGAGAGAGAATGAGGAAGCGATGCGAGAAGCATGTGACGCGGGGAAGGAGGAGGGAGGGAGGAGGGAGGAGGAGGAGGAGGAGGAGGAGCAGGAGGAGGAGGAGGAGGAGACGGGATAGTCAGTGGGGCGGGAGGAGGAGGGGGAGGCGAAGGAAAGATGAGAGCAGCCGTGCTCTTTTCCGAATGACTGCCCGATCAGCAGACGGTTAGGGAAACCATCCTTGTTGTTCCTTCTTCGATCCCAGACCTGCGGCGCCCTGAAATTTCGCGGTACTGGGTCCCTGGAAGTCCCGACCCTTTCCCCGGGACCGGTGTCTCATCCTGAGCACCTTCTTGACGGCCCCGAGGCTGGGCGAGGGCTCCCAGGGGCCGCAGACGGCCCCAGACCCCCCTCCCTGCCATTCCTTCCCGGCGCGACCCCGCCCGGGACTTTTTTTCCTTGTTGCCGCTGCTCTTCTCCTCCTTCGGATCGGGACCGCCCCGTGGCCTCGACCGCCACCGCCCCGCCCCGGCAGAGCCCGGCCACCGCCCCTCGGGCCGCTTCTCGCCCCCGCCCTGCGCGGGGGCCCGCGGCGGCTCAGCCGCGGGCGCCGGGCCGGCGCCCTCCTGCGCAGTATATACACAGGGCGGGGCGAGGTCTGCGCACGGCCGGCCGCCCCACGGCCTGAAGGCGCACCCTCCGGGGGCACTGTGGGCTCGGCGGCGCTCCCTCTCCTTCTCTCTCTCTCGCTTTGCGCCCCTGCCTCCTCCCTCCCTCTCTTCGCTCCCCCCTCCTCCCCTCTCCTGCCCCCCCCGTCCGCCCCGCTCCCCCGCCTCCCTCCCCCCTTTCTTGTTCGCCCTCCCGGGAGGCCAGCAGCATCGTTCCTGGCGCGGCCCCCCGCGCTGACCATGTCGACGCATCCCGCTCGTCGGAGGCGGGTTTGGGGTCGGAGGGCTCGAAGTGTACTCGGCGGCGAGCGAGGGGGGGAAGTGAGAAGGAGAAGGCCTTCTCTGAAGGCGGCGGGGCTTCTCAGAAGCCCGAGCGCGCCTTCTGAGAAATCTATGTGTGCCTTCGGGGCAGGCTCGGACAACTTCGGAGAAGGCCAGGGGACTCCCGAGCTTTCTGAGAAGGCCCGCCCCTTCTCACTTCCTCCGGGTTCGGCACCGACTCGCGTCGTGAGCATGCGTGGCACCCCGCAGCTGCGGACAAGAGTGAGCGGGGTGCGGGCGCGGGGAGTGGGTCGCGCGGCGGGTCGCGGGCGGGTCGCGGGGTGGGTCGCCGGGGTCGGTCTCGGGTGGGACGACGGCAGCAACAACATTCATTTTAAGACTGCTCGTTCCTGTCTGCTCGCGTGCCATTCAACACGTATATCCCAAACCCTCTGTACCCGCCCCCTTCGTCTTCGATCGCACCACCTTTGGAGCAGATCCTCCTTACCTGCAACGCGTGTTCAGCGAAGCCCCTAAAACAGGGGAAGAGAGGACTGATGAAAGGGGGGGGGCAGGAGGGTGGAGCACGAGAGAGAAGAGCAGGAGGGGGGCTAGGAGGAGGAAGCACTTGGCAGAACCGGATGGGCAGATCGGGCGGGTAGACCCTAACAGGCG
>CAUYUJ010017024.1:109845-137345 GCA_963575745.1 Prorocentrum cordatum | reverse complement strand
CTCTCTCACACACGCACACGCACACACCCTGGGGCACACACACCCCCTTTGCGGGATCCCGAGACGAGCAGCGGGCGACCAGGTGCAGCAGCAGCACGAACTCCCGGAACGTGAGGCGGCCGTCGCGGTCTCTGTCCTCTGGTCGGCGGCGAACCCGGGGGGGGGGGTTCGGGTTCGAGTTGAAGCTTTCGGACGGGTCGGTCGGTTCCCGGCGGCGTTTCCAGCCTCGCGGTGCGATACAGGGGTCATCGTCAATCCGCGGACCATCCCCGCGAATCGGCGACGGCCGGCGTGGCCCATGACCGAGATCGGCGTCGACGATATTCCGCGACAACCTGCACCTTCCGCGCCCTCTGCGCGGCACGTGCCTCGCTGCCGCGGCCGCCGCGGCGGCCGCCGTCGAGGCCGCAGCGGCGGCCGCCGAGGGTGCATCGCGGCGGCACCTTCCGCGCGGCAGGTGCCGCCGCGGCCGCACCTCCCGACGGCCCCTGGGGCGCGCGGAGAGGGGAAGCGGGAAAAAGCCTTCGGACCCGTCCCCCTCGGGACCCGCTCGTCGGAGGGTCGATTGAGACCTGGGCGGGTGGTTATGGGGGGGTGACCTCGATGGGGGGTGAAGAAAGCCTAACGGGCCCTTTGGGGCCGCAGCTGGTTCCAAAAAAGGCCCTGAAAGGCTCCTGTAAGGCCCCTTTCTTCAACCGTCACCCCCCCCATTGCCACCCGTCCGAAAGACATCGTCGGCACTCCCGCCAGGCCCACATCCGCGCGAAATGGATCTCCAGCCCCTGCCGAGGTCCCTCCTGGCCCGTCTTCCCAGGCGGATCCAGCCGTGGCGACGCGAAACCCCCAAGGAGGCCTACACACGGCTACAAGCGCGAGGGAGTACCGCCGTTGTGTCGACTGGCCCTCCGCCGACCTTGCCTCATCGGTTCCCCCCGGGGCCGCAGGCGACCCGAGGAGGAGGAGGAGGAGGAAGAGGAGGAGGAGGAGGAAGAGGAGGAGGAAGAGGAGGAGGAGGAGGAGGAAGCAAGACGAGACAAGACATCGCAATGAAACTTTGAATCGATAATAAATCAAAAAATCGCTGAGCTCTGCGCGCTGGTTCGGCAGCTGGACCTCGCTCGAAGACGCAGGAGGCCTGTCAGGCACCGCCCGCGCAGTCACATGCCAGGCGGCCCCCTCGGGTCGGCGCGCAGCCTGGGAGGGAGTGCCCAACTTCGGGGACCAACCTTGAACTTCCGCACCCTCTCGGACAAACCTGATGGGCCGAGCAGAGGCCCTCTCAGACTGCTGCACAGAGGTTGGAGGAGGAAGAGGGTCGACGGAGGTGGGACTAGATATAGGTTGTCCAGGGTGCGGATTTACTCCTGGCTGTCTTCCTTTACCCCCCTCCCCACGACCACGACCACGACCACGACCCCTACCCCTCCCCATTATTAGGCTCAGCACGGGCATGCACCCTGACTGGGACAAGAGGGAGGGATGGGTTATTGTAAGTCTGCACCTCAATCGTTTGCTGAAGCACATCCCTCGCAACATCACCGCGCCTGGTTAGATTCAGCAGACGGGCCGAGCCTGCGAACGGTGTATTTACTGGCAACTGAAGACGGCGGGAAACGAAAGCCCCTGTCCCAGTAGACGATGCAGAAGGTACACGCTGCAGCATAGCAAATTCATAACCACTGCCCGTCGGTGGTTCACCATTTCTCATAGTCTGTCTCGGCTGCTCATCCACCACAAGAACAATATTACCATCAGGTAAGATACTGTTGTTCCCAACAATAGTAGATCAACGCCGTAGTTTCCCCTCTAACGACGCAGTCACTTGATCTGCGTGGCCAGCCACCTCCGTGCGTCGAAGTCACTTGATCTGTGAGGCCAACCACCTCTCCGTCGGGCCCCTGGGCGCAGGCCCTGGGATCTGCTCTACTTTCTCCACGTCTCTCAGGTAGTCCTGTAGGATGGGCCGCAGCACCTTCGCAGCCTGGGTCCTGCACATTCAGGATAATCGTTGGAAATCCCTTGCGGTCCATACTCCGGTAGTCGCCGCCCTTGCCCGCGCGAGCCTTCTTGCGCTTGCAGTTGAGCGCCAGGAGGCCGAGCTGTTGCGGGCGCTGCTTCTCCACCACAGTCGTCCAGAATTCCACGAGCGTCTTGTGGCCCCAGTCGCGCGCGTGGGCGCCGTCGGGCGCGACCTTGCCCATGGCCCTTTTGATGGCGCGCGCGACTGGGGCGACGTGGGGGGGGGGCCTCTCGATTTCCAATCCACCTTCTCGCCCTGGTGCTGCTTCTCTTTGAGCCCCTTGCTGTCGTCGCCGTAATCCTCGTTGCCCGCGACGCAGGCTTGGCCCAGGGAATCCGCCCCTTCGTCCGCGAAATACTTGCTGTAGACGCAACATCGCCGCGCGCCTCCCCAAACCCACCGCTGGCTTCGCCATGCCCTGAGTCATCTGTTCCACGTCGTCCTTCTTGCTGGCCTTCCCCTTGGGCTGCGCCACCTCCGTCCCTTGGGCGCCGCGCTCCGGCGCTATCATCCAGGCAGGTAGAGCTGGCGTCGACATGCCGACCAGCTTGCAATCTGACTCCGGCTGGGGCGGCGCGGGGTCTGGTCGGGGCTGAGGGCGCAGACGTAGCTCCTCACAATTGGCCCCATCATATTCGCAAATCGGACACCCGCTGCTATCTGGCTCGATGACTTGCGCGTTCGAAGCGGCCCCTCGAGGACCACGGCAACCCCTGAATATAGCACTCTGTTTATGTCTGCTGGACCTGTGCGGCGTGCGCCCTATTGCGCACGATGCGCGCGCTCGATGGCTTGAGCGCGCGTGCTGCTTTTAGTAACCAACGCCTGCGTCCTACATGTCACGTGAGCACTCCCCTGACCTGGAACCTCGCCCCGGGCCAGTCGACGGGCGCGCGGCTCGACTGAGCGCGGGGCCGCGCGCCAAAAATCAAGAGCCTGCGAATTTGAAAGATTCTGCTGATGCTCTTTTCCCATCCAAGAGGCTGATCCGCCCGTGGCGATGCGACCCAGCTTGGCAATGCGCGCATCCATGCTTGAATCTTGATGGTCGCTCAGGCAGAAGCACTCCACGGCAGCAGACAGCATCGCATCCTGGATCAGCGACAGAAAGAGAGCGCGCTTGCAACGCCGCGGCATTCGCAGCGGCCGCACTTTTCCCAATCCATAAAAAGCTGGACTCGTGGCCAATATGCGCCGCCCAAGCTCGCGGTTCGTAACCTGCGCAGGTGCAACCACTGGCCCGCGATAGCTTGCAACGTCGACTACGGTGCCTGCTACTCGTCCTGCTTTGCCAACCCACTGATTGCATGCTCTCGCCTCTGGGCCGCAACAACCCGTTTGTCCCTGTTCTGCTTTCGTGCCATCCATGGCCGGAGCAGCGCCCAGGACGTCGTCGGCCTTTTTCCCCCAGTTTGTCTCGCACTTCATGCATCAAGATACCCGCTTGAAAAGAGTTGCGCGCGATGCAGATCGTCGGCATAAGCGCAACAAGATAGGTCGGCCTCATCATCACCAGGTAGTGAGCCCCGGAGAAGGGGCGTCCCAGACTTCATCTGCATCGCGGCGGACCAGAAGGAGACGGGACGCGTGGACGAGCTCAGGAAGGCGCTCGCAATGAGCGGGCCCCCCATCAGGCCTCCAACGGTCGGTCGCGCGTAGAAGGCGCCGTCGCCCGCTTGCATCTCAATAGCCCCGCCGCGAGAATGTCTCTAACATCGTGCCCGGTCCTCTGGTTTTGCGTCATTCTCCACCGTCGAATCGAAAGTGACCCAGGAAACGCCGCCGAACGCGCTCGAAAGGTCCTTCATCGCGCCGGCGAAGCTCATGTTGGACTGGCGCAATCTCGAAGACAAGAACTGCGCAACAAGAACAGCTCCTTCGCGTCTTCAATATCTTATAAATCCGCTCGCCAGAGGCATGGCCCGCGCATTGCTGATGGACGGGAACAAGTGGATGACTTGTTTGCCCAATGCGCCCATCTTCGAATTGCCCTTCGTAAGTCAGAACGGGGCCATGTCAGTTCGTCTCATCGTGGCCAAACCGAGCACTCTCAGTTCTTTGAACAAAGCCATCTGCACATCACCCTTATCACATCCCAGGCCCGAGCGCACAGCTTCGGTCGCCGCTTCGGCCGAGAAGCAGAGGCCCCACAGCTCAACGGGTGAAGTGCCCACAGGTATTGCCCTATTGTTCGTGGTCTTTTTGAAGTAAGGGAGGAGGTCAGCGTAGTCCTCGGCTGCTCGGTAAGCGTGCTCGCTGACCTCCCAAGCCGGCGCAACAGGGGGTGGTGCAACGTCTCGTCGACTCCGCCACTCGGCCCATTCACTCTCGGTGACCCTCATACCGCCATGACCCCCCTCCAGCTTCCAGACGTCGAGCCACGCATCCTTGCTCAGCGAAGTGATGCCAATTCGTCGCCCTTCGCGACGCAGAGCGACGAATCTGCAGTGCGCAGCCTGTCTAGAAAGTCGAGCAGCCTCATGCATTCGGCGGCCTCGCCAAGCTTCTCGGACCTGTTCGACCAGCAGCTCCTTCGTCATCATCACCGACTTCTTGCGTCGCCGCTGGAGTACGCGAGAGAGCTCCTTCAATTTAACCTCAGATTCGTTCGACGTGTCTGAAAACGGGTCGGTCACGTAGCCACAAACACGTCAGAGTTCGGCACACTGCTCGAGTAGACGCCGGCGTTCAGCGCAATCATCTAGCCTGGGTGCATATGGCGCCTGAGAAAAGAACTTCGCCCCCGAGGACGTCATGATTTTGTAATACGGCTTCCCACATATCATCAGGAGTGTTCTGCTTCACCAGCCCGCGTAGATGTTCCTCGTTCTCTGCTATCTCGGCGGTGACGGCCCTTCGAAAGTCCTGCTTCTTTTCGCCCCTTAAGATGGCCGCCATCATCGCATCGCCGCTGAGCCTCGGAGGTGGGGCAGGTGGAAGATCTCCCGCCTCCTTCACGTAGTCAAATCCGACTAAAACGGGATGTGGTCCATCGGCGGAGGTCACGGACGATATGACATCCGCTCAGGCGTTCCAGCCAGCCTCGCGGAAGAATCCAGTAGCCTATCATGCTGCCCGTGGACGGTGTATTGGACGACCAGTAGGTATACGCAAAAGGACTGTACGAGGTCGCCGAAATCACCTGTTGTTCCACTAGCAGGTGTCGCACTGCCTCACCAGCCCTGTTTCGCCTACGCTCTCGAGATCGGGTTGGCCCCAGTGCCGTGCAGCGCGGCTCAGTTCAAACTCCAGGTTTCACCTGTGCCCCGATGCCGCCGTTGATGTCCGCATAGAACAGCGGGAGTGTACAGCATGGTAACACCTGCACGACTGAGCGCCACCAGCTAGTGAGGGCCTTCACCGTCTCGTGGTAAACTCCATTCTCTTTTTGTGACACCGTGGCTGAGGAGGATCGCACCGCACCCTATGAATAATGTCCATGGCTCCTTTGGCACACGTACCGCCATGCCCCGGCCAGCCAGCTGCTTTGGTGGGGACCACGTCAGTCGCACACGTCGGTCTCTGCAGCGTGCTCGTAGGATCACCGCACAGCCCGTCGCCGCCGTCGTAAAAGCCCCTGGCTGATGGACTGCCTCAAGCACCGCGCGGCCAGCCACAAGACTTCGAAGGATACCTTCAGCCTTCCTGCACACCGTCTGTGTGCCACACAAACACACCGCGTCGTACTTCGTCGTATTGTGAAGGATCTCCGGCAATCTCAGCCCAATCGCCCACGTAGGATTATATCCAATCGCTTTCAGTGCAGTGCCCAAGGTCGGCGCCATCTGCAGCGATTGTCAGGCGCCGAGGCCGTCGCGAAGCGCAACGGTGTTGAGAGCCCCCCCCCATCCTGGCAAAAAGCTCGAGCGCGGGGGGTTAGGAGGAGGAGGAGGAAGAGGGAAAGGAGGAGGAGGGAGGAAGGAGGAGGAGGAGGAAGAGGAGGGAAGAGGAGGAGGAGGAGGAGGAGGAGGAGGAGGAGGAGGGAGAGGAGGAGGAGGAGGAGGAGGAGGAGGAGGAGGAGGAGGAGGAGGAGGGAGGAGGAGGAGGAGGAGGGAGGAGGAGGAGGAGAGGAGGAGGAGAAGGAGGAGGAGGAGGAGGGGTCCCCTAAGCCCTTCGGAGAAACCCTCCAGCGGTGTCCGCGTGCTCCCAAGCCAGCGCCAGCGTGCTGACTGGCAGGCCCGACCCGTCGCACAGGGCGCGGGCGTCCGCGGCCTCCACGAAGCCGTCGCCGTCCGCGTCGGCCCGCAGGAAGAGCGCCGCGTAGCCGCGCGACTCCTCGGCCGAAGGGGCCCAGCCTGCGCGGAGAGGTCACAGGTACCACCTGGACGGCTTCTCCCGGGGTCGTAGGCGACCCGAGGAGGGGAGGGCGAGGAGGAGGAGGAGGAGCAGGAGGAGAAGAAGGGGCAGGAGGAGGAGGAGGAGCAGGAGGAGAGAGGAGGAGGAGGACGGGTCGCCTAAGCCCTTCGGAGAAAACCTCCAGCACCACCCCACAGCAGGCACGTACGACAAGGAACCTGCCGATTCAGTAACCTCGAATCCAGGACGAAGCTAAAATCCCGGGTGGGGCCCAGCCTGCGCGGAGAGGTCACATACGCTAAGGAGCATACGATAAGGCACTTTTTGTTCTTCAAGACCTGGTAAGGAGGATGCTTCAGGGATATGCAGCGCGCTGCCTCCGCTCTGCCAGGACGCAGGCGGCATGCACCAAGTGCGCTTGCCAGGTCGGCCATTCTTCCCCCCCCCTCCCTCCTCCTCCTCCTCCTCCTCCTCCTCCTCCTCCTCCTCCTCCTCCTCCTCCTGCTCTTCCTCCTCCCTCCCTCCCTCCCTCTCCCTCCCTCCCTCCCCCTCCCTCCTCCCTCCATTATCCATCCTCCCTCCTCCTTCCCCCCTCCTCCTCCTCCTCCTCCTCCTCCTCCTCCTCCTCTCCTCCTCCTGCTCTCTCCTCCGCCCTCCATCCATCCCTCCTCCCCCCTCCTCCGCCTCCTCCTCCTCTTCCTCTCTCCTCCTCCCTCTCCTCCCTCCTCCACCTACTCTTCCTCCCCCCCCCCTTTCTCTCCCTCCCTGCCTCCCTCCCTCTCTCCCTCCCTCCCTCCCTGCTTCCCAACCTGCCCCCCTCCCTCCTCCTTTCCTTCCTTCCTCAGGTGCGTCCGATATGCACCATCCCGCCTTGCCATCGATGTCACAAACGTGCAAGTTTCGATTTCGTGCGTGTTCTTTTTTTGCTGCCATATGAGGGCCAGGATTCTCCTGTGATGGCCCCCGCCGAGAACGATGCACACGTCCGATCGATGCCAAGCAGCAGGCACGCACGAGAAGGAACCTGACTGTTCAGAACTCTTGGGGCGCACTCTTCGTCGACACGTGTGAGGGGGCCCGGCGGTGCCCCACTGCTTCCCGCAGCCGCGCGGCTCCTCGGCCGAGGGGGCCCAGCCTGCGCGGGGAGGCTACAAGCACCCCCCGCGCAGCAGGCACGCACGAGAAGGAACCTGACTGTTCAGTAATCTCGAATCCAGGACGAAATATGGGGTAAAAGGAGAATCGGAACGGACCGTCCTCCTCCTGGCCCCGTCCGACCACCCCTCAAAATGGCAAGCACCCCGGAGGCGAGAAGCCCTTCGGGAAGCGCACCGGGGGCAGCGAGGGGCCACGGTTCGGGGGCGAAGTGCTGGATCAAAAAGGGGGGACCATCGACCTGGAATCGGTGATGCGTTGCCGGTACAGTCGAGGTACTATCAGAAGGAACGCTAAATAAGGAACGAAGCCCCTTCTTGGCCCCAGAAGCGCCTGGGTGCACGAGGGGTGATGGAGGAGGAGCCATGGAAGAGCTTGAGGAGCAGCGAGCCCCTTCCGCACCCGAGGCGTTCCTTATCTCAGCGTCTTGGCTGTAGTTCGGCGATGGGTGCGCCATTGGGCCCCCCATCGGCGAGGAGTGCGCGATTGGGGCTCGTTGCGCTCTCCCCTGAGGAGAAGGAGGAGGAGGAGGAGGAGGAGGAGGAGGAGGAGGAGGAGGAGGAGGAGGAAGGAGGAGGAGGAGGAGGAGAGGAGGAGGAGGAGGAGGACGAGGAGGAGGAGGAGGAGGAGGAGGAGGAGGAGGAGGAGGAGGAGGAGGAGGAGGAGGAGGAGGAGGAGGAGGGAGGAGGAGGAGGAGGAGGAGGAGGAGGAGGAGGAGGAGGAGGAGGAGGAGGAGGAGGAGGGGGGAGGGAGGAGGAGGAGGAGGAGGAGGAGGAGAGGAGGAGGAGGAGGAGGAGGAGGAGGGGAGGAGGAGGAGGAGGAGGAGGAGGAGGAGGAGGAGGAGGAGGAGGAGGAGGAGGAGGAGGAGGAGGGGAGGAGGAGGAGGAGGAGGAGGAGGAGGAGGAGGAGGACGACGACGGGTCGCCTGGAATCGCTGATACGCTGCCGGTAGTCCGCGCGCTCCTGGGTTCTGGGTGCGCCGTCGGGCCCCTCATCGGCGAGGAGTGCACGACTGGGGCTCGTGGCGTGCTCCCCCGAGCCTCCCCGCCTCGCGTTGAGGAGCGGGAGGAGGAGGAGGGGGAGGAGGATTTTTGCACCGAGGGCTCCAATGAGCTCAAAGGGGAGGGGGAGGAGGGGGGGGAGGGACTCCTCCGCTGCAGGCGGGGCGGGCCTTGGCCTTGTTGAAAGCCTTGGCCCGCGCGCTCGCGCCTGGCATGAGGCCCCTCTCCAGCTTGCTGAGATTCTCGGCCCCCTTCTTAGAGAGGGGGCCACAAGGCTGGGCCAACAGCGGGATCGATCGGTCCCTACCGAGGCCCCCGCATGTAGTGCACGCCCAGCAGTCGGCGTGCTCAAAAAAACGGGCGGCGTGGGACGGGTGGACAATCTGATTCCCGATCTGGAGCGGGGCGGACCTGGAGGAGGAGGGGGCAGCACCATAATCAATGGGGTTGCACGGGGTCGAGAGCCAATCCACAACCCCCTCCTTGGAGGGCTTCTGGTGGCACAACCTGCAACTAAACCGCGATGCCAAAAACTGAAGGCCGTTCTTATGCGGGGAACTCTGGACCGCTTTCTCTAACTTACTCAGGCCAGCTTTCCGAACTCCGTTGAGGGGCTTAGCCCTCTCTCTCTCTGACTGCGACTGTCATGAGGGGCAGTAGCAATGAGAGTGGAAGCAAGACGGAGACGGACCTGCTCGGCGAGAGCGTCGAGAGCTATAACGCTCTGGGTTGTGTCAGGGTCGGTCTGGCGCACTCCAGCTTCCCAATCGGCGATCCGATCGGCCTCGATATTCGCAAGACGAAACAGTTCGGGGAGACCAAGTGCGCGGTATCTGTCCTCGCTCACATGGCTCTCGATCTTGATTAAAAGTGATCCCTCGGGCCCTGGTTTCGGCGACCTGGGCCAGGGAAAACCACAAATCGAGGTTAGACTTGGGCATGCCGCCCGCCAGAAGTTTGAACCAGCCTCGGACAACGTAGGCCGAGTCACACAAAAAGGTCCAATCGTCCGAAACTTGCTGCACGCAATCGAGGAGAGCCCAAAGCTCAGCTCTGTTGGAAGTCTGCCTACGACCAGCCAGGGGGGTGCTCCTACGACGCACGACCTCCGCTTCCAGAGACCTCGGGTTGAGCTCGACCCACGCCCAGGCACATCTCCGAAGCCTTGGGCCCTTAGCGTTCGCACCCCCAGACCCGTCACCCGCGAACAGACGTCCCACCACTTCAGCTGGGGGCTCGCTACCACCGTGGGTCGCAACACCGCTAGCTTCAACGGGTGGGTAGGTCACGTCGTGCAGCTCAACTGCGTCGGGGGGGTCGGGGATGGACGCGAGGTTGGAAGGGATAATGCCTCGGAGCCAAAAACAAACAATTGAATTCTGATCGAGGGCAGCTTCGGCAGCCTCAACCACGTCTTGCATACCTTGACACTCTGGAAGGTCAGCGTTGCACGGGCATTGCCAAACTCGATGGCGGAGGCTTTCGGGGGCCTCTCCACATCTAGGGCAAGTGGGGACGCAATCCTGCACAACACAACACTCTGCAATGCGCTGCCTGGGCCACATACCTGCCGCTGCGGCACATCCAACAGCAGCTCTGGTCTGGAACTCTTGGGATTTATCGAGCCTAGCGAGCTGCTGCCTTAAGCTGAACAAATCGACACCCTCCTCCATCCCGCCTCCCTAGTGCTGGGTGGACGCGCCTGCCCACAGCTTGACCTCCACAATCTTGTGGACGGCGGCCAGCAGGTCGGAGGGGTCGTACGAAGAGAGAAACGCGCGGAGAGATGAGAGGTCTTGGGCGGGGGCCTCCCAGCGCTCGTCAAATGGGTCGCGCCACTCGAAGAGCCCAGGAGTGTCCCATCCAAGCGCAAGGAGGGATGTGATGATAGCAGACATGGGGCCTCGGATTCTGGACCACCTGCGATTGGCTGGGGTGGTGGCGACACGGCTATAAATCTTCCTCCAAGCATCTTGGAGGCGGCCGATCGGGGCACCGTCCATTCTCAAATAACGGAACCACTCCACCAACATATCTATAACAGCGACAACCGCAGGGTCCCTGGATCCGAACCCGATGGACAAAACAGTCGTGAGACACCTGCCTTGCTTTTGCTCCCAGACGGCACGGGCGGCGGACTGCCGCAGCTTTTGCAGCCGACCTGGGGCCACCCCAAAAAGTTTGGATTCGTACATGGCCTGCGGGACAGCACCTGTTTTAAAAAGCTTGCGGCGGATACGTTGCTTGAGAGAACGCAAGCTGGCTATGCGGTTGCCTCTCCGAACTCCTTTACGCCACCTTTGGAGACCACGGGTGCGGCGACGATTAACATTGTGGCCTCTGTCGATGCCGAGGTCGGGGGCACTACGTACCTGGAACCTGCACAGTGATACCTGTCTTAGCGAGCTCAGCTCCCACTTCTTTGGCGATGAGCGGGGATGAGGCAATGATGCAAGACTTGCTGGAAAGAGACAAACGTAGGTTATCTAGACCGACTTTGAATTCACGCACAAACTCGACTGTACTGGATGTGACCTGCTGGGCTGTGCCTTCAGCCCTGCTGTTCACGTCATCCACCCACGTGCGTGCTTCAAGCCCTGGTTGAAACCGAGAGTTGGCCTCAAACATGAGGTCCATCAGCACACAAGCCGCCGAATGCTGGGCCGACCTGCATCCAGCGAGCAACGCCCACCACGGGAGGATGGCATCCGAGAAAGAACGCAAACTCCGCAGAAATCTGGGGGCGAGGTGCAACTGGATACTAAGGGCGAGCACGACGCAAGGGTAATTGTGCTTTGTACCGAGTTGTAGTACCAAAAGGGGGTCTAAGCTGTCATAAAAAACTATCAACGTCTAAAAGGGCAGATGCGGTGGTTACTTGAAATTCGTAGGCGCTCTCGTCTAGCACAAGCCTGCGCAGGGGGAGGAGGAGGAGCAGGAGATGGAGGAGGAGGAGGAGGAGGAGGAGGAGGAAGAGGAGTAGGAGGAGGAGGAGGAGGGGGAGGAGGAGGAGGAGGGGGAGGAGGAGGAGGAGGAGGAGGAGGAAGAGGAGGACGACGAGGAGGAGGAGAAGGCGGAGGAGGAGGAGGACAGGGAGCAGGAGGAGGAGGAGGAGGAGGAGGAGGAAGAGCAGGAGGAGGAGGAGGAGGGGGGGGGGAAGGAGGTACTGCTCAATAAAAGCCCGGGATTGTGTAGCAACCGCCAGTCCTGGGGATCGGGGTGGTGTTTTCTCTTTTGACTGCGACGACCAACGGCGGGAGCATCGCCGGGGCCATCCAGGACGGCTGGCATCTCCTGGCGGGCTTCGGGCTGGGGGCTTGAGCCAGAGGCATCGCAGAAGCATAGGACCCATCCCTAAGATCTTCATCGGTTTCGTCTGGGGCGCGCTTCCAAACGGCGTGCAAATAGTTTTGGTGGTGCGTGGTGGTGTCGACTACGAGAAAATACTACATAGTAAATAAAAAACCAGCGGTGCCCAGAGATTTGCCAGCGTGAAACCCAAGCGGTAAATCGTGGCACCTTAGATCTGCAACTCATGTGGCGCAATCGATGTGGTTCAATCCATGTGGCGCTAACCTTGTGGTGCAATCATCGCGGTGCACGCTAAATGGTGCAATCAATGCGGTGCAATCTAGGTGGTGCAGGATGTGGTAAGCTGTGCACACCCACCCAATCACTACCCCCCCGCAGCTGCGGACAAGAGTGAGGGGACGGGGACATCGGCGCCCTGCGAGGCTCGAGCGCATGCGAAAAGAAACTCGCCGCAGGGCTTCTGCTTCTCGTGCGAGCGACGGAAGCACGAGGGCCTTACGCTAGCGAACTTGCGCCGCGGCTCACGTACGCGGGCGGGCCGCCCGCGCGGCACGCTGCATCGGAAACGAGGACGCCGACGCGCCATCTTACGCGGACAGCTTGCCCGCCCACGTCGGTGAAAAGCGACCCACCTTTCTGACGTCGCCCAAGCGGAACGAGCCCGCCGCACTCGAGGAGGAGGAGGAGGAGGAGGAGGAGGAGGAGGAGGAAGGGGGCGGGGGAGGAGCAGGAGGAGGCACTGCACGTCGCCCGTGCGGAACGAGCCCGCCGCACTCGCGGATGCTGTTGCCAACAACAAAAAACTGATGGCAGTTCGCGGGCGGCTCTCGGGTGAGCTCGGGTGGGGCGCGGAGCGGGCCGCGGGGCGTCGTCGTCGTGGTCGTGGGGTCGTGGTCGTGGTTTAGCGCTTCCATATGCTGCTCGCGCCTGGGGATCCTCTGCGCCGCCGACTTACAAGTGGTCGTGGTCGTGGTCGTCGTGGTCGTCGTCGTGGTTGTCGTCGTCGTCGTCGTGGTCGTGGTCGTCGTCGTGGTCGTCGTCGTCGTGGTCGTGGTCGCGATCGTCGTCGTCGTCGTCGTCGTCGTCATCGACGCCGTCGTCGTCGTCGTCGTCGTCGTCGTCGTCGTCGGCGTCGCCTTCGTCGATCTCGTCGTCGTCGTCGTCGTCGTCGTCGTCGTCGTCGTCGTCGTCGTCGGGTAGGTCGCGGTTTGGCTCCGTTTCTGCATGAGGCGCGCGCCGATTGCCCCCTCGGGGGCCCCTTCGGACTCGGGACCCCGCCTGGGCTCTCAGCAGAGGAGGAGGAAGGATGAGGAGAAGGAGGAGGAGGGGAGGAGTAGAAGGAGGATGAAACAAAAAACAGGAGGAACAGAAGCAGTAGCAGGGTAGAGGATGCTGATGATGAGGGGGGACAAGATTAGGAGGACGAGGAAGCCTGGCTTGGTCAGCGAGGGCCTGGGGCCGGTGGCGCTCGGAGCCTGCCCGAAATCCCCAAGCCTATTCTTCCCCCTCCGTCCCTCTTCCCTCCGCCCTCCTCTCCGCTGCTCGCTCCTTCCTCATCCTCTTCCTTCTCCTCCTCTTCCTCCTCCTCCTCCTCCTCCTTCGAGCCCTCGAGCTGCAGGCAATAGATCCACGGACGGAGCTGCCATGCGCTCCTCCTCCTCCTCCTCCTCCTCCTTTTTTCCTTGACGCGACGCCAGCACGTCGAACTGCTGGGCGTTCGCCGACAGGCAGGCAAACACAAACCCTAACCGAATCTAAATGGGCTCCGTGGCGCTGCCAGCGACTCAGCCCGGGCCGAGGGGTCGCCCACGAGGGTGCGACTTTGCCTGGACGCCGGACTGGACGCTCACGGAGGATCTTTTCCCCGGGGCCCCAGGCGGGCGCGCGGGCTCAGCGCGCGGGCCAGCCGGCGCCGGCGGCGGGGCGGCCCGGCCGCGGCGCCCAGCGGCCCGGGGTTCGGCCCGGCACCCAGCGGCAGCGGCAGGGTGTCGGCGGCGGCGGTGCTGCGGACCGGGCTCACGCCGTGCCTGGACCGGCTGCCGCCGCGGCGTGGGCCTCCCGCGCCAGGTGACCGCCACCCCCGCTTCGATGCCCAGGCCCGCGCGCAGCCCGTTGAGGATGGCCGCCGGCGGGAACTGCTCCCACGCCATTCCGTGCGCAACCTCGCGGGCCGCTGCCTCGGCGCGGCGGCAGCCCTCCAGAGGGTGGAGCCCGTGGCGGGGGATGACGTCCCCGCACCGTGGGCACGTAGCTCGGGAGGCGGTCGTGTGTACGGCGAGGCGGCCCTGGAGGCGCAGCTGCGCCCACGCCCGTATGGCTGACCACGGGGCCGATGTCGTGGCCGCCGCCCGGATCCAGGAGGCGACTGGCCCACCAGTCCTCGACAGCGTTCAACCGCGCCTCCAAATTGTGGCGGACGATGAGGAGGGGCGCCGCCCAGCACGCCTGCGGTCGGACTCTGGCGTCCTGCGCACGAAGGGCCACCGTCGTGGGCAGCCCGAAGAGCTCCAAGGCCGTGAGGAGGGCCATCCAGCCTCGCAGTGCGGCGTGCTCGACGTGCTGCATGAGCACCGTCATGCGCGCACCTTCGTCGATGGGGACGCCCACGCACGTGTGCTCATCGACGTACTGCGCGCCGTCGCGCGGAAGGCGGGTGCGGAAGCCATCTGCCAAGCATTCCGTCTCGCTGGGCCCGTAGCGGATTTCCGCACACAAGCTGCCCGCCGCGTCCTGCAGCACCCTCCTCCTTCTTCTTCTTTTTCTCCTCCTCCTCCTCCTCCTCTTCCTCCTCCTCCTCCTCCTCCTCCTCCTCCTCATCGCTCCTCGCAGCTCGCTCCTCGCTCATCCTTCTCCTCCTCCTTCTCCGCCTCGTCTTCGTCCGAGATCATCGTCGTCGTCGTGGTCGTGCTCGTCGTGGTCGTGGTCGTGGTCGTCGTGGTCGTGGTCGTCGTGGTCGTCGTCGTCGTCGACGTCGTCGTCGTGGTCGTCGATCTCGTCGTCGTCGCCGCCGCCGTCGTCGGCGTCGTCGTCGTCGTCGCCGCCGTCGTCGCCGCCGTCGTCGTCGTCGTCGTCGTCGTCGTCGTCGGCGTCGTTGTCGGCGCCGACGCCGTCTCTGTCGGCGGTGGCGGCGGCGGCTGCCGCGACGGCGGCGACGACGACGGCGAGGGCCCCCGTGGCGCTGGGCGGGTCGGCCCGCCGTGGTGAAGACGCCGCCGGAGACCGTCCCGCGGGTGAGGTCCTGCCGGCGCAAAGCGTCGTCGTCGCGGTCGTCGCGTCTGTCGTCGCCCCGGTCGTCGGGAGGAAGGGAAGGAGGAGGAGGAGGAGGAGGAGGAGGAGGAGGCGGAGGAGGAGGAGGAGGAGAAGGAGGGGGAGGAGGAGGAGGAGGAGGAGGAGGAGGAGGAGGAGGAGGAGGAGGAGGAAGAGGAGGGGGAGGAGGAGGGGGGAAGACGAGGAGGAGGAGGAGGAGGAGGAGGACCAGTGGAAACCCAAGAGTCATCAACGATGTTGGAATTAACCCTCCGTCCAAGCCCTTCTTCATAGGCCCCATACAACGGTTCATTTCCATTGAGGGAACTGCCTCGCTGGAAGACAACAGTTTGAAGATCCTGAAGCGTGCCGACACATTGTTCCTGGGATTTCAACGCCACGTATCAACCTGACTGATGCGTCTTGACGGTCCTGAAGGCGTGCCAGAGAGCCATTTTGGGGACTTCAACACAGCGAATTGACATAATTGTTGCGCCCACATAATCCTGAACCCTTCCAAAACATAGCTTCTGGTACTAAACTGATCATGGGAATCCATGAAACTCTGGCAAATTTTGGAGACGAATGTGCGCGGCGCTAAAGCGAGAGCCACATTTTGAAAACGACCCGCCCTCAATCCGAGAAGGCCTTGCACATGTTTACAAATAATGTGCGCGGCGCTAAGGCGAGAGCCACATTTTGAAAACGACCCGCCCTCAATCCGAGAAGGTCTTGCAAATGTTTACAACGAGTATGCGCGGCGCTAAGGCGAGAGCTACATTTTGAAAACGACCCGCCCTCAATCCGAGAAGGTCTTGCAAATGTTTACGACGAATGTGCGCGGCGCTAAGGCGAGAGCCCCATTTTGAAAACGGCCCGCCCTCCGTCTGTGTACCTGCTGTCACTTCTTAAGTTTCATCATCATACATGGTGAGGGAATATCAAGCGAAATACCCGGCCTTCCCTGAAAACGGGCCTCGGGGTGCGACAGGGAGTAATTATCTATAAGGAGAAGGAATGGAGGAGGTGGAGGAGGAGGAGGAGGAGTGAACGCCCCTGGGAAGAGTCCTGGATCCAGGCCGCACCGCTATGGCCGCGACAGTAGCTCCCGCGGTCTGGCGGAGCTCTTGGCGATAGCCCTGCACCTGGCCTCCATTAGAGGGGACACGAGGGATTCAGAGCACCTGCCCTTCGATCGAAGGGAATTGAACGTAGATAATCGAAGTTCAGCTGCAATGCCTATACAGAGCAGCTCAGGGAGGCTGGAGAAACACATCGTATGGACAAGCAGGCGTTCGAAAGAAGAAAGCTCGAAAAAGCGGGCAGGCAAGCAGGGTATACAATTCTCTAGGGCATTCAGGGCTACAGGACATCCGAAATAATGACGTACACCATCTCCCCAAACAACTAAACACCCACACCGACAAGGCCCAATACTCCCTCCATTATGTCTGAACCTCTTAGTCGTACACCACCCATTACATATAGTACGAAGCTGAGCTAGCACAATATAGAAGGGGAGGTGCTGGCCCATCAAGCTAATGTTGATGATCATCCGATCGGCGTGGACAGCCGTCGCTGCAGGGTCAAAACGCTGAAGGCGAGGAAACAACAAACTGGAGACCGTTGGGACCGACACGAGACCTTTGAGGAGCCCGTGGACCTTTTCCTGGAGGTCAGGGGTGTGATTATTGAACGGGCACCGATGGACCACTTCCACCTCGTCCTGGATCCCGCAGAGGTTGAACACATACTTTGCTCCACCAAAATTTTGCCAGGGGGCAAGGACCCTTTCGTCATCCTCCTGGGCCTGCTCCCACGCAATGCTCTCAAGAAAAAGCTGCGGACTGCGGACTCCGAACTGCCAACCTGTATGCAGCAGCACGACATTCGACCTCCAAAGTTCTTGGCTCTACTCGACCTCCAAAGATCTGGGCTCCGAGGAGGAGGAGGAAGAGGAGGAGGAGGAGCGGGAGGGGGAGAGAGGGAGGGAGGGAATGGCGATGGGGAGGGAGGGAGGAGGGCGAGGGGCAGGGGCAGGGAAGGGGAGGAGGAGGAGGATGAGGGGGAGGGAGAGGGAGGAGGATGAGGATGACGGGACGACGACGACGACGACGTCGACGATGCCAACGCCGCAGACGACGACGCCAACGGCGGCACCGACGACGAGCACGATCCCCCACCGCTCTGGTCCACCACCTTCGACTCCCGTTCATCATCCCCGCCCTCCTGTTCACACCCTCAGCTTGGTCGTCCATGTTCGCCTCCTGTTCCTCCTCCTCCTTCTCCTCCTCCTCCACCTCATCCATATTGTCAAACTTTCTCATGGTCCTGATCCTTGCCCTCCTTCTCCTCCTTCTCCTCCTCCTCCTCCTCCATACCAACTCGGCCTCGTCCTCGTCGTCTCTCCGTCCTCCTCCTGATCCTGAGCCTTGCCCTCTTTATCCTTCTCCTCCTCCTGTTTATCCTCCTCCTCCTCTTCCGCCTCCATACCTCCTCCTCCTCCTCCTCCTCCTCCTCCTCATCCTCCCTCCTTCCCTCTCTCTCCCTCTCGTTCACTCTGTTCGCCTCTCGCTTCTCGCTCTCACTCTTTCTCTCTCGCACAAGCATCGGGTCCGAAGGCCAACCGCGTCTGTCCTCTCACTCCTCCCCACTCCCCCCTCCCTCCCGATCTGCCTTGTTCTTCTCATTGACATTAGGTCGGGCATGTCCCCCGACAGGCAGATTTTGGAGAAGCGAAACAATTACTCAAAACATATTAAACATACTAGGAACATAGTCCCCGGACTATGTTTTCACTATTTTTGAATGCTCCTCCTGTAGAGGGACATGCCCGACTTCGCATTAACACCAGCATCATCCTCATCGTCATTACCACGCCCCCCCTCGACGACAACCACGACGGCGACGGCGGCGGCGACGCCGGCGGCACGGCTGGGCGGCCAGCGCGGCGGCTCCGCAGAGACCACGCGGAACTGGTCCACGCTGAGCAGCACCCTCGAGAACCCCTCGCGCGCGGAGCGGCGAGGCGGCGGGCTTGGCCGCGGGCCCCGGCACCAGCCCGTGGCCAACGCCCGCGCCTCCGTCCTCCTCCTCCTTCTTTTCTTCGCCGCCGCCGCCGCCGTCGTCATCGTCGTCGTCGTCGTGGCTGTCGTCGTGGCCGTCGTCATGGTCGCTCCGTCCGTCCTTCCCGTCCAGAGAAGCCCACAAGCGGACCCGAAGAAGGGATCCGAAGGTATCTCGACACCCATAGGTAGTCACCACCATGCTACGCTGCAACGTTGCTTCGCAAATTTCCCGATCGCGGACGCGGATAATTATGGAAAGGGCGCCAGAGGTAGACCCGCTTATAATCTGATACGGGGAAACGATAATCCCCCCCCTCGTCCCATCCACTTACCCCTCCATTGGAACTTCCCTCCCCTTGAAAGCGGGGGGGGAGGTGGGTTCCACACTTTGCAGCGGAGATGGAGGGTCAACACGAGTATGGCAAAGGGACCGAATCACAATAATTCCAGAGCGGGACCTAACCAACTTGTCCGATTCCAACCAAAAATTGTGGTCTTGTTCCTTTGAGCCACTTCTGGGAAGATTCCACAAGTCCTTAGGATTGGCAAAGACGTTCCAAGGTTCCCTCCAGAAAACACTGCGGCATCGCCAGGATGTTTTCAGGCTTCCTTCGGAACTCCTAAAGAACCCAAGGGATCACAGTTCAAATATGATAGGTTCCAAAAGAAAGCCTTGGGAGACCCCACGGGTTACCAAGGGAACCATTGGATGTTCAACAACTCCCGCAGCACTCCCAGTGTTTGCCTGATGATTCCCCAGGAGGTCCTGGGGATGTTTTCGGGAAACCTCCGGGCTTTGGAGATGCTGAGGGTTCCCTGGGAACCTGGTAAATACCTTAAGTAATCCTCAGGATACCCCTAGAAGTCCGTTAGCAATCCTTCGAATCCTGCGGAGCCCTTTTACCTTCCGCAGGCAGTCCTTGGGAAATCAATCGTAGTCTTTAGGATTCCTTAGGCGTTTTAGGAAGTCCTTCGGGTTTCCCAGGTGCCCCTGCAGATAGGGGCTCCTGGGGCGGGAACTGTTTCCAACTGTCTCCCCTAGCTGGGAGAACATTTGGGAACACAGCTCGGGGTCCCCAAGGCCACTCTGTTCAAGGGTTCGCGTTGTGTGCTGGGGTTTTCTGGTCACCGTGGCAAGCGGGCCCCGCTGCGGCGCAGAGGGCTGTGAAGCACACATAAAGTTGCGCCCCTCAAGTCGCCGCAAACATCCCCAATGTTTACAAGCGTCTCTCATAATGCAATACGCCATTACACACTATCGCAAAACATAGGTTCACATTGATGTGGCACGGCGCTGGTGAAGCATGTCCGTTGCTTCCCCGCTGCTGTTGCTTTGAGTTTGCACTGCGACGGTCTCATTAAGACTTATGTGATGACGTCGCACTTGCGTGTTGCATGGCTGTTGAGTTGGTGAGTTGCGGTGTTTCAACAATGCTGGCGCACTGCCGTGGCACTGCAATTGCAATGGTTTCAAATTGCTTTGCAATGATTGTGTATTGATGCCTGATTGCCTTGCGCCTGCTTGGCACGGATATGATACCGCGTTGCTTCATTCAGTTGTATGGCACTGTGTATTTGAATGTGGATTGCAGCGCATTGCATTGCATGTGCAGTGCTCCCTGCGTTTGTTGCAACACAGTGTGTTGCAGTGTTGGAGTGCTGCCCCGCTGCCCATTGCTCTGCATTGCGCGGCGCTAATTCTGCCTTGGGATGCGTTGCGCTGAACTGCATTGCGCTGCACAACGACGCAATCGTTTGCCTTGCGCTGCTCTGCGTTGTATATACTATCGTGTGTGTGTGTTGGAACGCCATAAGAGGACGGCAGGGGACTCCGTGGAGCCCACCCGCCGACTCGGCCAGACGGCAACGTGCCCCCGCGTCACCGTGCGGCACCGCTTGGGAGCCAGGGCCACTCAGCACTTGGGCCGAGTGGCAGGCCACGAGGGCCTCCCGAAAAGCCAAGGATGGATAACTCCCAGGCGCGTTGGCCGGGGGGCCAGCGAGGGCAGCTTAGGCCCTAAGCCCTACGCAAGCACAGGTGCCAGCCCAGGCGACGGGACCCCGGGACCCCCCAGCCACACGGGCCGCCCAGACCGACCGCCGACCGAGCAGGACCGAGAGAGACCCCGCCCCAGGGCCCCTAGAGGCCGCGAGGGGCGCCGCTCAGGCTGGCACCCGTGCGGGGGTGAAGCCCTGCCAGGAGGCGCTCGCGACGTCGCCGCCGCAATCTCTCGGCAAGGTCGTACTCCTGGAAGGGGGGAGAGCGCCGGTGCAATCGTTCTGGAGCCGCCTGGCCCCATGTGTGCCAAAACCGCGCTATCTCCGCTTGACTTGCCCACACCGCGCCGACGCGCGCGAAACCGCGACGCCAAACCGTGCGCATATGCCTGAGGGTGTGAGTGTGCGTGTTGCCATGTGCGACCAGCCGCAACACTTCACGACCAGAACTGCACCGCCGATGTTGATACCACATCCCAACGTGGCCGCCGCTCATCTTACTGTGCAGAACGCACGAGCACAGGTGGCGAAGTCGTTGAGTTTTCGAAGGCCTCGGTGATGTTTCACATATAAAGTCCTGTCGTGAATCTACCTGGCGTGTTGGATTTGGTATCAACTTCGGCCCCTGACCGAGCTGAACTTGGTACCATATCATGGGATTCGGGACGCATGCGGTTCCCCGCCCGACCTCTTTCCGTTTGGCTGCAGTGAGGGCGGGGATGGGGCGAATCCATGCGCGTAGGAGAAGGTGTCAGGCTGTAGTGGTTACGGCTGGGGTGCCAGGGTCATGGAATGCTAAAGGTTACCAGGGTTCGCTTACGGTTAGAGTGTTAGGGTTAGGGATGAGGGCTCGAATTTCAGGGCTCGGGATAGGGTATTCGGACTGAGGTGTTCGGGATCATGTTAATGCTTATGGCGAGGGTCGTATGGTTCGAATCAGGGTGCTAGGGTTACGGTGTGAAGATTCGTTTAAGGGTTAAGGGTAATGCTTAGGCTCTGGATGTTTGGGTCAAAGATGGGGGCTAGGATGCTCGGGTGTTGCGGGTTGGGGCTAGGGTGATCGGGTTCGAATTCATGCTTAGGGCTACGTAGGGTCTTCGGGCAGGTGCGGCAGGGGTGTTAGGCTTAGTGTTAGGGTGTTAGGGTTCGGATGTTATGGTTCGTGTACGGTTCAAGGTTAGTGCTTAGGCCTTATGGTATTACTGTGAGGGCTTAGAGTATTACTGTGGGAGCTTAGGACTCGTATGCAAGGGTTAGGGTTTAGGTGCTCGGCTGAGGGTGTTGGGGTCATGGGGGCAAGGGTCTTACATGCGGCTACAGTGTTTGGGGTAGGCTTGGGTGCTAGAACTGATGGTTCGGATGGTGGTGTTCGGTGTCGGGTGTATCAGACAAGGTATCAGAGTGAATGCATAGGGCTCGAGTGTTAGGGTCACAGTGATAGGGTTGCAGTCAGGGTGCTAAGGCTATGGTCTTAGATAAGAGGTAACAGGCTTGAGGGTCAGTGTTAAGTAGGAGGGTTAGGGCTAGAATGTCAGGGTCAGGCTGAATGTTTAGGGTTAGGGTTCGGGCGTCAGGCTTAGGGTATTCGGATTGGTGTTTAGTGTCACGATTCTGGTATAGGGCTCGTTTTGGGTCAGGGGTATCGAGGAAGGGCGTGAGTGTGTAGATGATAGGGTTTGACTGCTCGGGCTAGGGTTAGTGATTCGAATTAGTGCTCAGGGTTCGCGATTGGGGTTAGGGTTGGGCTAAATGGTGATGGTGTTATGGTTAGGGTATTGGCTTGAGGGTTAAAGCAAAGAGCGGGAGGTCCAACTCCCCGTCCGAAAGGGGAAGAGGGGAGGAGTTCAACCACCAGCCCGAATTTCGAAAGTGGGGAGGGGGAGGGGGAAGGGGTGTTACCCCCCGCCGCCAGGACAAAGGGGGGAAAATGGGGATCCAGGACGATGGATCCGAGAGAGGGTGGGCGGCGGCCATGGATAAGGTGTGGAGGGGGAGGGGTCCCCTCTCGCCCGGGTCAACCAGCGGCGCGCCCTGCTCATTATAGACAGCGGCGCAACTGAATGTCTCAAGTCCAGCTTGTACGAAGCCCAGCTGATTCATCTGACAATCCCTTTGCCCGCCTTATCCTTCCTGTCTTGGGTCAGCTGGCTCTGCAACTTCTTACTCGGGCCGTGCGTGCTTCAATCTCGCCCACCTTAGTTCCACCTAGCTCAGAGTCAAGCTGAGCTCGTTTAACTTGCCCACCGCGGTTAACTGATACAATGATCGTGGTTTCAAGTTTGGCGTGCCACACGGGTCGACCAGAACAATATTTGCGTAGTGGTGCATTTGAGTCCCTAGTTCACAATGAGCGCAACCCGCCTCATAGCAACGTTTTGTTGCACCTCTGGACGCGCGATGGTCTCGCACTGGTCTCCAGAGCGAACACCAACCGAAAGCGGAATCAACACGACTAAGAGGTTGTCCGAAACAACGCTTTGGTCCATCCCAGGCATTACACACCTGGGCAGCCTACCGCAGCTTAGTGTAGCTTGGCCTCGCTTGGATTAGGCTCAGCTGACGTTGCTGAGATTAGATGGTCTTAGCTTCTCTTCGCTCCGCTCAGGTCAGGTCTGGCCAGTCCAGCCTGCCGTAGCCTAGCTCAGCCTGGCCCGTCTTCAAGCAACTTGGCTTAAATGAGCAAGCTATCCCCGTGCCGCGAGGCACCGAGAGGAGTTTGCGCAGGTCCCTTCCAATCCCCTGGGGTGACTACTGGACATGTTTCTTTGGGGCTCCAGATCCCGGACTTCCTGAACTCTTCGGCGCTTCTTGGCGCTGCTGGGTGCTCTTGGGGCTTGTCGCGTGATTCCCCTGGAGGCCTCGGGAGCGTGGGCTTGAAGTCCACACCTACCACCTGTGCTGAGATGGCCCGCAAAGACCAAGAGGACACCCCCACCCCCAAGAGGGTCCTCGAGGAGCCAAAGAGATGCCCGAGAGGCTCCCAAGAGGGGCCTCAGACGGGGAGCTCGAGTTGCCATTTGGAACCCACCGCCCGAAGAGGGCCAGCAGTCCCCCAGGCGGCCCCCAAGAGACAAGAGGCCCCAAATAGGCGCCCCCAAGAGGCCCAAAGAGGCAACCAAGAGGGTGCTTGTCTACTACACAGGCACCGTGCCGGTACGGGGCGAAGGCCGCTACATATGTACTTCGTTGGCGGAACTCTTAGCGTAGCTTTGGCTTGGCCTGGCCTCTCTTAGCGCAGCCGAGCCCGTCGTAGACTATCTCAGGTTGTTGGTTAAGCCTAGTTTAGCTTGGCTCTCAACAATGTAGCTCATCATCTCCTCTCTGAAATCATCGGGGCTCTAGTTGAATATGTTAACTTAGCCTGGCATTGTCCATATTAGCGTACTTCTGTTACGTCAACCTCGATTAGTTTGTAAGTGCCGTTGCTTCACTTTTCGCTCTGGGGTTAGCTATCACCTTGTGTGACACAACGCGACATCACCACTACCAACTACACGACAAGCCCACGCAACAACGCCAACACCACCACGGCACCACGCGACATCAACACGACAACACCAACACAACAATCTACGCCGCCACACCACGCGACGCAAACATGACACAGCGACACCTCGCCACAAAGAGAGACGTGGACACGCGCGACACGCCACGCACGGCACGAACCGACAGCTCGAAGCTTGACATCGCCAGCGGCCCTCACAACGCAGAGACCTGTGGCTAAAACCTGCAGGCACTTCACGTGGTCGGGCACGACCCCACGCAGAGATTCGGCCCCCTGCCAACAAGGACCGATCGACACCACGGGCGCCAGGGGCGCGACGGCCCGGGCGCGCGGCTGGCAGACCCTGCCTCATGTTGCATCCTCGGGGAACCTTGTCTGCCCCGCCGCGGCCCTGTCCGCGTCGAATCCGTGTCGAATCCATGCCCGACTCGTCGGATCCGTGCCGAATCCGAGTCGAGTCCGCGTCGAGCCCGCGTTGGGCACAAGGGACAAACAAAAAAAACAATTCGGGGGACAGGCGAGCTCCCCCGAAGATGCAACGTCACCTGCCCCGCGCGACCGCCCGTTTCCCGCGCGCCTCAGCAGCCCTGGGACCGTCTTGGTCCTCGGCCGGCCTGTGCGCTGCGGGGCCTCGCTGCAGGACCGCGGAGCCTGCGCGAGGGGCCACGCGAGGGAGGGCACCCAGCTCCGGGGGGGAAACCTCGACCTCGAATCGGCCACAGGCCCCCGATCGCGAGTCCTGGGCGAGTGGGCTATCGGGCCCCTGTCTGGCCACCTGCCAGACCACCCAACTCAGCCCCGTAGACCCAGATTGCGGGTTGGGGGGTGTGCGGGCTTCACATGTGTGTTGACTGGGAATGGAGGGCAAATTGGGGCCTTCGGGTTGGGTTGGGGTGGTTTGGTGGGTGGTGACTTTCGGCGATCAATGGGCGATGTGGGAGTCGACGGCCGAGCCCGGAGCCTATCCCCCCCTAACGTTGCCCCAGGCTACGCCTGCCGCACATGCCAAGAGTCAGAGGCCACGGATGGAGGAAGCTGAGGGCACGCCCTCGACCAACCACGGGTGTCTCCAGGCGCTCTCCGATCCGCGATCGAACGAGCGAACCTATAGGGGTCAGGAGGCAACTCCTGGGAGGTCTCCGCAAAGGCGGTCAAGGGCTATATAGGCCCGCCGGAGAGACCATCGAGCAGGATGCAACCCAATATCAGGCCCGACTGATCTGGACACTGTCGGATCGGGCGGGCCCGTTTCCGGCCGCGGACATACCAGCGGTGGTGCTGCCTTCGGTTTCCCGGGAGCTGCATCTTACTCTGGGGCGCCTCTCGGTGGTGCGAAGATAGGGTCCTGAGGGATGGGGTCCTGAGGACGAGGTGCCTCAGACAATGTCAATCCCCTTGGATTCCTTCCTATCCGTGGGACCCCATCCCTCAGGACCCCATCTTTGAATCACCGAACCTCCAGGGAGGGAGGCTTCTCATTCGCGGCAGTGGGCCCGTGCAGGCTGAGGGGCAGTGATCGGGCGGGACCGGCATAATTAGGGGCGGAAACATCGACATGACATCGGCGATGCCCCGCCGATGGATCGGCGATAGGCCCCCGATAGCGAATCCGCACGTTCCTGTGCGGGGTGGGGCTATGGGGCCCCTATCGGCGATCCCAGACCCCCGACGTAATGATTTTTCAGAACGTCGACCCTCAGAGGTCTCGACCCATTCCCCTGGACCGGCTTTTCAGTCTGAATCGTTTTTTGACACTCCAGAGGCCTGGTAAAGGCCCCTGGAAGCTGAAAATAGTGAAAAACCTCCCGCCGTGATTCTTGCACGACGCGAGGGGGTCTGGGATGAATGGGCGATTGGGGGTCGATGCATCCCCCCATATGCCTATCCCCCACTATGGTTGCCCGGCGCGGCAAAGGCGCGCCCGTGCCCGGCGCGCTTCGCTGGCAGCCGAGCACGCGCTGGGGGGCAGCCGCGTCCGGCTGCCAGAGCAGAAGCGGTGGATGGGCTGCCGCGCCCGCGGCCCGAAGGACGCCGTGCCCTCCCCAGACACGATCGCGTCGTAAACAAGAAGGACGGGAGGTTGTTGGCCGCTTTCGGCCTCTGGGGGCCCTCGCCGGGCCTCGGGAGCGTCAAAAGAACGACTCAGGACGAAAAACCGGTCCCGGGGAAAGGGTCGGGGAATCCAGGGACCTCGCATTCAAAAAAATCAGGACCTCGCATGTCTGGGTCAGCTGCCCCGAGGCGCGACACGCAACCCCTGAGCGTGCTGACGCGGAGCTCAAGATGTAGACTGAAAGCGTACAGGTCAGGCGCGATACTTTCGCCAAAGCGTGGGACGACACGCTGAGCCAACACGCAGCGTGTCAACACAAGCGTATTGAACACGGCACGCGTTTGCGTTTCGAAACGGGCTCACAGGAGCAGGGGGAGGTACGGTCAGGAACTTTTGCACAGCGTGTCGCGGCGGCAGCCCCAGCTGGCGACTCACGTAATGCCCCGCGAGCGGGTGGCGTGTCGCTTCCGCTCCGAGGGCCGGGAAGCTGGGAAAAGCTCGGAGGGCTGACGCTTTCGGACCAGGACGTGGTTAGGGTGTCGTGTCGAAGCGTGGCGGGCCACAACCGGCATCGCCACACGCTGAGCCACAGTTCTAGACCGTAGGCTGGACACACCTTCATCTCAGGGGGAAGAACCACCGTATAATCAGCACCTGTAGTTTTCGTCCCCCTTCTCCTTCGCCACGGGCACGAGCAGTCGACAAGTGGTAGGCCTGAGGCGAACCAGGCACGGGGCAAGCACGCGCCCAAAGACAAGATGGCGCCCCAGACCCCCGACGTAAGGAATTTTTCATAACGTCGACCCTCAAAGGTCTCGACCCATTCCCCTGGACCGGCTTTTCATTCTGAATCACTGTTTGACGCTCCCGAGGCCTGGTAAGGACCCCTGGAGACTGAAAACAGCGAAAAGCCTCCCGTCATGTTTTTTTCATTACCAGAGGGGGCCTGGGACACCAGAGGCAGGAGGAAAGAAAGAGGAGGCTGAGGCGGTGAGGAGGCTGAGACGGTGCACAGTCAAACCATGCAGCGAGGACGCGCGGCGAGGATGCGCAAACCCTTGGGCGTCCGCGTGGAAAGCCAGCGTGCAGCGGCAGCGGGCCAGGCTGCGCTGAAATCTGCGGCGGAGGATGGCCCCACCCAGACCCCCGACGTCGAGATCTCTTCACAACGTCGACCCCCAGAGGTCTCGACCCCGCCTCCTCCTCCTCCTCCTCCTCCTCCTCCTCCTCCTCCCTCCTCCTCCTCCCTCCTCCTCCTCCCTCCTCCCTCCTCCCTCCTCCCTCCTCCCTCCTCCCTCCTCCCTCCCCCTCCTCCTTAGTTTCTCGACGGTCCCGAGGCCTGGTGAGGGCCCCCGGAGGCCCAGAGCAGCACGAACACCTCCCGTCCAGACTTCTGTCACCGCGCGAGGGGGCCCGGGCCATGCAGGGGCACGGGGCGCCGCGCGCGGCGCTACGGGGGCGGCGAGGGCGACGTCGCCAGAGCGGCCGTGCCCTCCGTGCACGCGGTCGACGTCAGGGACTTGGGCCCGGGCGCCGGCGACTCGGCGGGGCTGGCCAGCTCCGAGGGCGAGCGCCGGCCGGGCGAGCCAGTGGGGCGGGCGCCGGTGCCGTCCTGCGGGGAGTTCTCGCCAGGGGGGGCGGGATCCCCGGGAGGCATCGGGGCATCGGAGTCTGGAGCTGTTTTTGCTGCCGAGGGGGGGAGGGGGAGAGCCCAGACATGCGACGTCCTGACTTTTGTGCATGCGGGGTTCCGCTCCACTCCCGTGCTCCCATTCTCCCTTTCTCGACTCTTCCCAGCCTCCCTCCTCCCCCCTCGCTCCTTCCTGCTCTCCCACTTCCTTTTCCC
>CAUYUJ010017024.1:104845-107345 GCA_963575745.1 Prorocentrum cordatum | reverse complement strand
CTTCGTCCTGAATCGTTTTTTGACGGTGCCGAGGCCTAGTTTTTGGGGCCGGTTTCGGCTCCTGCAGGAGCTGAAACAGGCCCAAAACCGCCCGTCCTGATTTTTGTTACGACGCGAGCATCTCTGTGGAGGAGAGGAGGAGGAGGAGGAGGAGGAGGAGGAGGAGGAGGAGGAGGAGGAGGAAGAGGGCGGAGGGGAGGAGGAGAGCGGAGGAGGGAGGAGGAATGGCGGAGGGAGGGGGAAGGAGGCGGAGGAGGAGGAGGTGGAAAGGAAGGCAGTCGGAGAAGTATTGGTGGAGGAGCAGGAAGGAGGGGGGGCATGAGGAGGAGGAGGAGGAGGCGGCGGAGGAGAGGAGGAGGAGGAGGAGGCGGAGAAGGAAGAGGGAGGCGAGGAGAGGTAGGAGAGGATGAGGAGGAGCAGAGGAGAGGAGGAGGAGAAGGAGGAGACGGAGGCGGAGGAGGAGAAGGAGGAGACGGAGGCGGGAGGAGGCGGAGGAGGAGGAGGAGGAGCGGAGGAGAGGAGAAGGAGGCGGAAGGAGAAGGAGGAGGAAGGAGGAGGCGGAGGAGAGAAGGAGGAGGAGAAGGAGGATGGGAGGAGGAGGAGGTAGAGCAGAAGAGGGAGTCGGAGAAAGGAGGAGGTGAGGAGCAGAAGGAGGGGGCGCAGGAGGAGGAGGAGGAGGTAGGCAGGAGGAGGAGGAGGAGGAGGAGGGAGTAGGTAGGAGGAAGAGGAGGCCGAGGAGAGGGAGGAGGAGGAGGGAGGAGGAGGAGGAGGAGGAGCAGGAGGAGGAGGGGAGGAGAAGAGGAGAAGGAGGCGGAGGAGGAGGAGAAGGAAGCGTGAGGGAGGATGGAGGAGGAGGAGGAGGAGGACGGACGAGAGAAGGAGGCGGAGGAGGAGGAAGGAGGAGGCGGAGGCGGAGGAGGAGGAGGCGGAGGAGGAGCCACTCAACGTTGCACCCTGATCTCCTGCGGCCGCCCGGGGGGCTGGTGGCGCAGGTGCCCCCTGGCCAACGCGCCGGCGCCAGGCGTCTGGGCCGCGAGCTGCACGACCTCCGCGTCGGCCCTGCACGCCGCGCCTGACGGGGATGACGACGACGACGACGCCGACGACGACGCCGACGCCGACGACGACGCCGACGTCGACGCCGACGCCGACGCCGACGCCGACGACGACGATGACGACTAGGACAAAGACGACGACGAAGACGACGAGGACTACGGCGGGGACAAGAGGCAAGGGATAGGACGGGATAGGATCGAATTGGATAGGACCGACCGCGGAGGGAGGTGACATTACCGAGACACACCAGCACGAGCATTCGGCTCGGATCTGGTTAGGGAGGAGGGGGAGGAGGAGGAGGAGGAGGAGGAGGAGGAGGAGGAGGAGGAGGAGGAGGAGGAGGAGGGGGAGGAGGAGGAGGAGGAGGAGGAGGAGGAAAAGGAGGAGGCGGCGGAGGAGAAAAAGGAGGAGGAGCAGGAGGGACGAGGAAGAGCAATAATGGAGAAAGACGGCGAGGGAGAGGGGAGGATGAATCAGAGGAGGAGGTGTGAAGACGAATAATAATAATAATAATAATAATAATAATAATAATAATGCCAACGGAGTTCCCCACATAAAGAGATTAACGGTTTCGTGGGACCCATTTTCTTGATGCCCTCCTCGCTTTGGCGGGGCCCCACGCTCAGGCGGGGCCTCCCTGGAGAGGTGGGAGGGGCACGAAACCATGTAAATAGTATGGTTTTCGGATGCCCTCCTCGCTCAGGCGGGGCCTCCCTGCAGGGGTGGGAGGGGCACGAAACCATGTAAATAGTATGGTTTTCGGATACCCTCCTCGCTCAGGCGGGGCCTCCCTGGAGAGGTGGGAGGGGCACGAAACCATTTAAATAGTATGGTTTTCGGATACCCTCCTCGCTCAGGCGGGGCCTCCCTGGAGAGGTGGGAGGGGCACGAAACCATGGAAATAGTATGGTTTTCGGATACCCTCCTCGCTCAGGCGGGGCCTCCCTGGAGGTGTGGGAGGGGCACGAAACCATGTAAATAGTATGGTTTTCGGATACCTCTCGGTCAGGCGGGGCCGCCTCCCTGCAGGGGTGGGAGGGGGCACGAAACCATGTAAATAGTATGGTTTTCGGATACCCTCCTCGCTCAGGCGGGGGCTCCCTCGGAAGGGTGGGAGGGCACTAAACCATGTAAATTAGTATGGTTTTCGTACCCTCCTCGCTCAGGCGGGGCCTCCCTGCAGGGGTGGGAGGGGCACGAAACCATGTAAATAGTATGGTTTTCGGATACCCTCCTCGCTCAGGCGGGGGTTCCTTGGAGAGGTGGGAGGGGCACGAAACCATATAAATAGTATGGTTTTCCGATACCCTCCTCGCTCAGGCGGGGCCTCCCTGGAGGTGTGGGAGGGGCACGAAATCATGTAAATAGTATGGCTTTCCGATACCTTCCTCGCTCAGGCGGGGCCTCCCTGGAAGGGTGGGAGGGGCACGAAACCATATAAATA
>CAUYUJ010017024.1:55000-104745 GCA_963575745.1 Prorocentrum cordatum | reverse complement strand
AAAGATCTGCAGAGGTTGGTGGAGCCCCATGAAGGCCCTGGCAAGGATCGCTACGCCTCCTGACGTGCCTCCTTCAGCCGTCCGAACTGCAGGCGCCCGCAGGCTCTTCCTCCCATGATCGAGACAAAACTTCGAAGCACGACCAATCGAATCTTGATCAGCCAAGTGGTGCTCCTGCACAAAGATGACGCGGGGGGTCTCCGCCGACGGAAGCCAATCACGATGTGAGCCCCAGCTGTTACAGTTAGCCGTGGCGGATACCATTCCGAAAGTGTCTTCGTCTGGCCTGGACCCTGGGCCTGGGACTCCTGGGCCCGAGAGATGATGACTATAGCTAGAACTAAATTTGGCTCCATCAAAATTGGACTCCCACCCTTCCCCAATCCGACAAAAACTACACTCACGCGAGACAGGGGACGGGTCAGGCGGGGAGCCGACGCAGGAGCTCGAGGGGATCGGCCCCTCACCCTCAGCAACCACTACCCCCGCCCCCACCGCCGTTGGGGGCGGGGGAGCGAAAAGAAGAGTCGGAAGATGAGAGTACCTTCGAGAGCCTGGCGCGGAGAGCAGGGTCGGCTCCCGAAGGCCGCGACGAGCTCGAAGCGCCTCCAGGTGAGGCGGCTGGGGCTCCACCTCCAGCCTCAGAAGTTGCCCGCTCAGCGCCACCTGGCGCTGCAGCGCCAGCTCCTTGGCCAGGTTCTCCAGCACCTTCACCGCCACCAGGTGTGTCGCCCTCCGCGGTCCTCCTCTTCTTCTTGGACAGCCTCTTGGGATGCTCCTAATGCTCACGGCGAGCAGCCCCCAGGTGCGACGAAGCCTTGCCGAAGAGCTGCTTCGCCATGTCCTTGAGGCCCAAACGCAGCTGGGCCTTGCGCGACTTATCCTCCGCGGACATCTCGAACTCCTCTGGCATGTTCGCGCACAAGTCATCGACGAGCTCGAAGCTGAGCTCCTTGCCCTCCACCGGGTCGCGCAAGCTGATGGTCGGGCCAGAAGACTGCTTGGGCGGCACCGGCGAGGCCACCTCCAAGCTGATCTGCTCGACGAGCTCCGAGCACTGCCTCTCCAAGCCATCCAGATCATCGGCCATCTCCTGGATGGAAGACCCGAGCACGACGGTCGCCTCACGCCAGCGCTCCAGCTTCGAGATCTCCTTTTCGAGCTTCTTCTCCACCTGACGAATCTTGCTCTGGGTCTGCGAAGCACGGGTGTGGAGCGACGCCTCCTGCTGGCGAGATGGCTGGAGAAGCTTCGCCCGAGCGTAGTCGTACTGTTTGGCCAGCTCCAATTGCCCTTGGCGTGTGGCGATGGCGGCCAGCTGCTGCAGGTCATCCGCGCTGAGGCCCTTGGTGTTGATGCCATCAGAGCCCGCTCCACCACCTCCGCCGACGGGACCTGGAGGAAGCGGAGCGCCGCGAGGGTCACCAGCGTAGTGATGACGAGCGCCAGCACCTTCTTGAGCTGCGGGGCGCAGCCGGGCGACCTCCGAGCATGTGGCGCCGTTCCATTGAGCTTTGCAGTGCTTGCACTGCCACATCCAGCCCAAGTTGCGCGCACATCCACAGGAACCGCACCTCCACTTGACATGGCGGTGGGGTGCTGGGCGGCTCTGCCAGGGCGCGGGGGCCATGCGCGCGCCGAGACAGGCCGAGCCAACGTGACTCGCGACAGCAACGCCCTTCTGAAGTTCGCTGCCGACAAGCTCCTCCAAATTGGCTGGAGCCAGAAAGGGCTAGGAGGAGGGGGAGGAGGAGGAGGAGGAGGAGGAGGAGGAGGAGGAGGAGGAGGAGGGGAAAGCGTCTTAAACTGCCTCGAATCCGGACCCTCGTCTCCCGAGGACGAGAGTCGTAGACCGAGGCGTTTAGAGGAGGGCGAAGGCGAGGAGGAGGAGGATGAGGACGACGACCAACGAGCGAAGGAGGAGGAGGAGGAGGAGGAGGAGGAGGAGGAGGAGGAGGGAGGGCAGGAGGATGAAGGAGGAGGAGGGGGGGAGGAGGAGGAGGAGGAGAAGCGGGAGGTGGAGGGCGAGGGGCAGGAGCAGGAGGAGGAGGAGCAGGAGGACGAGGACGAGGAGGAGCAGGAGGACGAGGAGCAGGAGGAGGAGGCGAGGAGGAGGAGCAGGAGGATGTGGAAGGAGAAGGACGAGGACGAACGGCGTGAACTGGAGCGGGAGGAGCAGGAGGACCTGGGGAAGGCAGAGGAGGGGAAACGGAGCCAGAAATGTTGCCCACGCTGGGGCGAGAACGCCATTCTAAACGACGGGAGCAAAGCGGCAATCCGAACATGAGGCACACGCATCCAGGCCACACACACATTAACAAACACTGTTAAACAACAAATCTGGACATGGGGTGAAACATACAATTCGCGGACAGGGCGTGGCATCTTCCGCACAGGGTCAGGGGAGGGATGAGAGTCATACTGTGTCAGTAAGCAGGGAGCTGCATCATCAGTCAGATCACTCCATGTCCGCCAGAGCAGAGTCAGGCACTGGGGTATAACAGTTCTTCGCTCCAGGCGGCTTGAAAGACCTCGAAGATAGACCCTCGCCCTCCGAGGACAAGGACGAGGACCGTGGACCGAGGCATTTGGACGAGGGCGAGGGGCAGAGCAGCAGGAGGAGGATGAGTAGGAGGATGAGCAGGAGGATGCGCAGGACAAGGAGAAGCAGGAGGACCCGTGATCGAGAAGGACGAAGACCATCCCCTGTCTCCTCCTCTTCCTCCTCCTCCTCCTGCTCCTCCTCATCCTCTTTTCCTCCTTCTCCTGGAGGATTAAGAGGAGCACGATGAAGAGGAGTGCGAGGAGGATGAGGATGAGGAAGCACGCCTGCGTGGCGGAGCGCATTGCCGTTCTGCCATACCGCTGCGAGCACGATGTCTCTGTCGCCGCGGAGCGAGAGGCCAGCGAACTTGGGGCGGCACCGGGCTGCCTCAATCCCCTTCCTCCTCCGCCTCCTCCACCTTTTCCGTCTCTCCTCTTCCTCTTCTTCCTCCTCCTCCCTCCTCCTCCCTTCCCTCCTCCTGAGCCTTGCCCTCTTTATCCTCCTCCTCCTCCGCCTCCATCTCTCCTCCTCCTCCTCCTCCTCTTCCTCCTCTTAATACTTACTACCTATCTATAATAATAATAGTCTCTCCCCCCCGCCTCCTACTCCTTACTACTTAACTCCCTCATACTCAATACTCCTACTCATCGCATCCGCATCATCCTATCCTCCTTAGATCCCACGTCTACCTTGGCTTGGAGAGCCAATTCGACCGTCAATCCGCTCTGTGTGAGCGCGTGGGATCTTTGAGGTGTGGTCTTCCCTTCTGGGGGTCCCTGTTGGGCCAGAGGGCATCCTCCGCTGCAGAACTTGCGCGGTCATGGCCTGCGTCGCCATGCCATCAGATCCGATCAGCTATCCCACTGCTGAGCCTCCCAGTCGCAAGGCCACCCCTACCGTCGGATCTCCCGATTTCTGGTCTGATCAGGTCCCCCGCCTCGTCCTCCTCCTCGTCCTCCCTCCCTCCTCCTGTAATCGGTCAGAGTCAGATTTGGTGCTGGACTCCGTGGAAACCCTCCTCTCTCCTCGTCCCTCCTCATCCTCCTCCTGCGCCTCCTCCAGAGGGAGGAAAGAGGAAAAGTAAATAGAGGAGGGAGGACGTAGGAGAAAGGGCAACTGAAGAAAAAAAGCTGGGGGGGAGGATAACGGAATACGAGGGACGAGGGGGACCCGAGGGAAGCATGAGGAGGATGAGGAGGAGGACGACGACGACGAGGAGAGGGAGAAGGAAAAGAAAGAGGAGGAGGAGGCGGAGAAGGAGAAGGAGGAGGAGGACGGGCCGAGGAGGCGGAGGGGAGTGGGGGGCGGGGGGGGGGGCGAGGAAGGCAGGCTGCCGTGGCGTCCTCCAGCGCCATCCCGTCTTGGGCGACCGCCGCCAGCACGACCTCACGGGGGGAGAGGGGGGGGGGATCGGCACACAGCAGCAACACCACGCCCCTCCCGAGCTCCCCGCGCACCGCAGGATGGCCCGGGAGGGCTGGGAAAAGGGGGAGGGCTCAGAACGGCGAAAGCAGGCGAGGCGGACAAGGGATGGTGATGATGATGATGGTGATGATGGTGATGATGACGATGACGATGATGATGATGGTGATGATGATGATGGTGGTGGTGGTGATGATGATGCTGATGGTGATGATGAGGTGATTATGACTATATGATGATGATGATGCTGATGGTGATTATGATGATGATGGTGATGATGGTGATGATGATGTGATGATGACTACATGATGATGCTGATGCGGATGCTGATGATGATGTTGGTGATGATGATGTTGATGGTGCTGGTGGTGGTGATGATGATGACGATGCTGATGCTGGTGACTCATGATGCTGACTATATGATGATGCTGATGCAGATGCTGATGATGGTGGTGATGGTGATGACGCTGCTGATGATGATGGGATGATGATGCTGATGGTGATGATGGTGATGATGATGATGATGATGATGATGGTGATGATGATGATGATGATGATGTTTATGATGATGATGATGATGATGATGATGATGAGGAGGAGGAGGAGGAGGAGGAGGAGGATGGGGAGGAGGAGGACAAGGAGGAGGAGGAGGAATGCAAGAAGGAGGAGGAGAAGAAGGCAGACGCAGCAACACACGCGCTGGCGTAGCTTTCTTGCTCGAGGCGGCAAGGAGTCGCGTCGAGGTCAAGGCAGCGGCGGCCTGCGCCAGGGGCGAGCTGCGCCCGCACACCTCGGCAAGCGTAGGAGAAGCGGCCGCGGCGGGAGGAAGAGATCCCGCTTTGGCGGCGCGCACGAGGGAGCCAGGGAACCGGTGGCGCAGCAGCAGTCGAGTCGATAGCTGCGGCCGTTGAGTGGAGACCTTTGAGGGGTGGGCAGAGATACCTACCCCGCAGCTCGAGGGGAGAGGGGGAGGGGGAGGGGCGCCGCGCACAAGGGGGTAGGGGGAGGGGAGGACGCTTCTTAGAAGGAGGCTGCTCCTTAGAAGGCGCCGGCCCTATATCTGTAGCCAAGGCCCGCGCCTTCCAAGAAGCAGGGTGCCTCTAAGAACCCTTCACCCCGCCCTAACCAAACCACCGACGTTGTGACTTTTTCAAAACGTCGACCCCTAAAGGTCATGGACCCCTTCCCCGGGACCGGTGTTTCATCCCGATGCGTTTTCTAACGGTCCCGAGGGCCGGTGAGGGCCCCCGGAGGCCGAAAGTAGGGAAAAACCTCCCGTCGTGGCTTTTCCCCCTCCCCCTACCCCCTTCTGCACGTGGCCGACAGAGATCCCGATGGCCGAAGCGCGCGGTTGCCAGCGGCGGGCCGTGGCTGCGCGGCGTATATGATGAAGGGGCGGGCGGACGGCGTCTCTCGGGCGGCAGCCCGCGGGCGGCAGCCCCGGCGCACGCACGCCCAAAACCAGCCACGGCGGGCGTGTTCACGTCGCGATGAGGTCAGCGCGATGGTCTCTGGCACGGGGCCCCGAACGATCGCGGCTTTCGGTGAAGGGGAAACAGCGGCACAAACATAAACTTTCGGCGGTCCGCGCGGGCTTCTTGGATCTGCGCTGGGCCCCCCTCCCTGGCGCGCGGAGCGCGCCAGGGGCGGCGCCGGAGGCGCCGCTGCGGAGCCCCAGCGCAAATCGAAGAAATCCGCGCCGACCGTCGAACATTTCAGTTGAAGCCGTTTTTTCTGGCTCGATTCTAAGAAGCCCTGCCCCCTCCGCCGACCCTCTTCTGCACGTGGCCGACAGCGACAGTTTCCGGCACGGGGCCTTGAACGATCGCGGCTTTCAGGAGTGCGCAGATCCTGCGATGCCTGCCGATAGCGATGCCAATGGCGGCGATCCGCCTGGAGAACGCCCGCGCAAGGGGTCGCCGCCGAGGGGAGCTTGTCTGTCGCAACACACGCAGGCGCTCGCAGAGACTGCGTGGTTTCCCTGCCGGGTTGGGGAAGCCCGCCAATGACATGTCCTAGAGACGACAGCGCCATTTTGTGAAGAAAATCCTGGGGGCCTCGCGCAGCAACTTGTGGCCCGATTTACGTCGGAACCACGTCGGATTTACGTCGGGCTCACGTCGGATGACTTCGGAATTACGTCGGACTGACGCCAGAGCATCGCCGCGCGAACGTCGACCCATAGCTTACGGAGCTGACGTGTGGACTGGATAATAAAACTATTGCGTTCCGCGCGAGGCCTCCAGGATGTTTCCCTATCGCGTTCCTGTACTGGCCGAGCCCGCCTGTGACAGGCGTGCCTGCCTGGAGCGCGTTTCTTTATGTTCGGCGATGACGGGCGTCATGGGGGGGGGGGCGGGGGGGGGTATGACGTGACGCCCCCCCCCGCCGTGTGTTCCGACACCACAGCCGCGCCCGCGCGCACGACGAGACGAGCGACGAGCGAACGAGCGACGACGACGACGCGATTATCTCATAAGAGTTTTTTTCATCTTACAACGAGCGAACGAAGCGGACACGACGCGAGCAGCATGTAAGTGGCGATCTGCCCATTGCGCCTGTGTACACCACAACGCTTGCGTGCACGACGCCGCGCGTGTGCAGAACAGCGCCTGCGTACACCGCAACAGCCGTGTGCAACGCACCGCCCGTGTATACCACAATACTTGGGAGCACTACAGCGCTGGTGTACATACACCGCAGCAGCCATGTGCAACACAACGCCTGTGTACACCACTGTGCTTGCGTGCACCGCAGCGCCTGTGCACGCCACAGCGCCTGTCTACACCACAGCATCCGCGTGCAACGCAGCGCTGGTGTACACCACAGTGCCTGCGTGCATAGGACAGGTAGAAAGAGCATGTACGTCAGGACCTGCTGCGGACAACTAAACGCCACGCGAATGCGACGTTTTTCCCTCCTCCCTCCTCCTCCTCCACCTCCTCCTCCTCCTCCTGCTCCTCCTCCTCCTCCTCCATTTCCTCCTTCTTACCCCCTGTCGTGCGGCTTGGCGTTACAACGCACGTGCGCATCTCAGCGTGCACCGCAGAATGGTCGATTGAATCGGTCCACTTTGTTCTCGGACGGCCAATTTAGCTGGAGCCTCCTGGACGCAAATGGGAGTTAGGGTGATGCGGGCGGACTCGGGGGGACCCATAGATTCCAGCGGCGCTCCTTCGTCCATGAGGATTTGTGTTCCATTGTTTTCTCTGGAATCCACACGCGCTCCATTTTGTCACAAGGATTCCTTCTGAAATTCTATACACAACAACGGTGCTGTGTTGTACACGGCTGATGTGGTGCACACAGGCGCCGTGGCGTACACAGGCACTGCAATGCACGCAGGCATTGTGGTGTACACTGGTGCTGTGTTGCGCACGGCTGATGTGGTGTACGGAGGCGCTGTGGTGTACACAGGAGCTGCTGTGCCCGCAGGCACGGTGGCACAAACTGACGCTGTGTTGCACGCGGCTGCTGTAGTGTACATCGGCGGTGTGGTGTACACAGGCGCTGAGGTGCATGCGGGCACTGTGATGTACACAGGCGTTGTGGTGCATATCGCCACCTACATGTTCGTGCTACCCGTCCTCCGGCATCCCTAAGCATTCCCAGACGCCGCCGGCGCGAAACGTGACGTCATCGACCCCCTCCCCCCCAAATGATTGCCGTCATCGGCCTGGACTTAAAAGCAGGCTCCAGCCGCGTCCGCGCGCACGACGACGATGAGCGACGAGCGACGAGCAACGACGGCGGACGACGACGACGACGACGACGACGACGACGACGACGACGACGCCTGCGGACCAGACACATGCGGATTCCTACGCGGACACCTACGCGGATCCCAATGCGCACGGTGGCAGTGCCCGGAGCGCACTGGGGGGGTGAGCGTTACGTCATAGGGGGGGGGAGCGGGGGCCATGACGCCCGTCGGGGTCCTGGTGCACGGTCTCCCCTGAGGCCGCAGGCGACCCGAGAAGGAGGAAATGGAGGAGGAGGAGGAGGAGGAGGAGGAGGAGGAGGAGGGGGAGGGAGGAGAAGGAGGAGGAGGAGGAGGAAAAGGAGTAGGAGTAGGAGGAGGAGGAGGAGGGGGAGGAGGAGGGGGAGGAGGAGGGGGAGGAGGACGGGTCGCCTAAGCCCTTCGGAGAAACCCTCCAATCCCTGGAAATTCCGACCCTTTCCCCAGAACCGCTTTCTCGTCCTGAGCCGCTCTCTGACGGTCCCGAGGCCCGGCGAGGAGCCCCCCGAGGCCGACAACGGCCAAAAACCTCCCGCCCTGATTATTTTACTGAAGGGGCCCATGGACACACAAATAAATACGCACAAATCCCAACATTTCCCATATTTCCCCATATTTTCTCGGTGGCGCGACGCGACGGCGGCGGACACGGCGCTAACGCGTGACGCTATCTGACTTATTATATGCAATGGAACAAAACAATATTACAAAAAAACGCCGGAACCCAGAGAACCCCTCCAAGATGGTAACAACAAGCGTCCTCACCCGGTAATTGTGGCCAGCGCTCGGGCGGGAACACCGTTCCCAATCAGGGATGTCGCCGGTGCTCGAGCGGCAGCACCATCCCCGGTCAAGGATGTGGCCAGTGATCGGACGGGAGCACCGTTCCCAATCAGGGATGTGCCCGTCGCGCACGCGACAGCATCAATCCTAAGGAGGGCTGTAGCCAGCGCTCAGGCGAAAGCACCACTCCCAATCAGGGATGTGGCCCGCGCACGAACTGCAGCACCGTACCCAGGCAGGCACGTGACCAGCGCTGAGGCGAGACGAGCATTCCCAATCAGGGATGTGGCTAGCGCTCGGACAGAAACACCGTTCCCAATCAGGGACGCGGCCAACGCTCGAGCGGCAGCACCATCCCCAATCGGGGATGTGGCTGGAGCTCGCACCACACCCAATCAAGGATGTGGCTGGCACTCCGGCGAGAGTAGCATCCCAATCAGGGATGTGGCCGGCGCGCAGGCGACATCACCATTCCTTCGATAGATTGCTGCCAGCGCTCAGGCGACAGTGGACCATTCCCGATCAGGGATGTGGCCAACGCTCAACCGAGACCAACATTCCGACACAGGAGCCTGGCTGGAAATCAGGTGTAGGCCGCGCCGGCTGTCTACATCCTCCTCCTGCTGCTCCTCCTGCTGCTCCTCCTTTTGGTCCCTCTCCCCCTCGCTCTTCCCAAACCTCCCCAGTCTTACTCCGTACTCCTCCTCCTCCTCCTCCTTCTCCCCTTCCTTTGCCTCCTCCTCCTCCTCTCCTCTGCCTGATTCTCCTTTGCCCTCCTCCCCCCCCCCCTCCTCCTCCTCCTCCACCTCCTCCTCCTCCTCCTCCTCTTCTTCCTCCTTCTCCTCCTCCTCCTCCTCCTCCTCCTCCTCCTCCTACTCGTCCTCCTCCTCCTTCTCCTTCTTCTCCTCCTCGAAAGAGCGTCGGCTTAACTTGGGAATTGTTGTGTGTGACAGCCAAATTCTGAAAGTATGGGGGAGGGAGTGGGAAGGAACGACGGGACGGAGGGGGAGAGACGGAAGGAGGGGAGGACACGGAGGGGAGAGAGATGGATTTGTCCTTCCAATCGCGCGGATTGTGAAGAGAAGTACTCGTATCTCAAATTACTCGTGGGAGCCTTTTGGAACCCCTTGGGGCTCTCCTGGGGTCTTCTCTGCGATTTTGGCGCATCTTTAGGTTTTCTGGAGCCCCGATTTTTCCCATGCAGCATAATCATTTGGAACGGTGGTTGGAGCTTCCAGTAGAGCACACTCCTTGTCATGGGTGTGCCTAGTCGGGCCAGTAAGCGCTTTGGCACTTCTCACCTGGGGCTGCAGTTAGAGCTTCCGGAGAGGAGCGATCCTCGCGAGGAGTGCGAAGTGTCAGGCGAGGTGACGCTATGCGGATGTCCCCAATGGGGCTATAATTGGAGCCCCCTGTGGATCGCGCCCCTCGCGGGGAATGCGCCGAATCAGGCCGCGTGGTGCTGTGAGAGTTCCCCCAGTGGGACCGGAATTGGGGCTCCCTTTGGAGCGCGGTCCTCGTGAGGGGTGCGCCGAAGTGGGCCACGTGGTGCTATGCGAGTTCCCCAATTGGGGCCGCAGTTGGAGCTCCCCGCGGAGCGCGATCCTCGAGAGGGGCGTGCCGAGTTTGGAGACGTGACGATGCGCAAGGTCCTCCGCCGGGGCTGTGCTTGGAGCTTCGCCGAGTGTCGATCCTCGCGAGCGGCGCGCCGAATTGGCGGACGCGATCCTCGGGGGGGGGGGGCTGCCTCTGGCGAGGTAGCACCATGAAGTTCCCCCTGCTGGGGCCACGGCTGGCTGAGTGCAACGTGACAACAAATCGCAAACAAGCACAACACCTGCAACCGCAACCGCCGGAGGCAGAGTGATGTTTGAGAATGCCTCCGACGCTCGAGCCGGAAGCTGGCGTCGCTGGCGTCGACTTGACACCCCCAAGTGTATGTCGCCAGGCTGCCAACGCGTTGCCTCGTTCATCTTCGCCCGGGTGGCCCTCCAGACAACAAGTAAGCAACTGCACTCGAGTTAACAAAAATCTGGCCTTACAAACACCTCGCCAGCGAGCCGCGAGCCAGAACTGGTCGTGCTTAGAGCGTGCTGCGCGCCTATCTTTGCCGCGTGTAATTCAAATAATCTTGGCTAACCAAACGTCCGCCCGCGAACTTTTGCAAGCAAATGTAATCCGCTTTCGTTTGCTCGACCTCAAGAAGAAAGTCAATCGTGCTCTGGGACAGGGTTCCGCCGAGTGACTTCGTTGAGGTGCGCGTGGGGGATCGCCTTGCTTTCTGGTCAGGGTGGCTCGCGACCTGGAGCAGCATTGCGCAATCCTCTACGAGGCACTCTACTATGTCGACAGATAAGTGCGGCATGTCGCCGAGAAGAGAGCAATCACCCACATGCCAGGATAGGGGCTGAGCGCCGTGAGCTTCTGCTCCGATGAAACTAGCGGTGCTGCCTTCGCTTGCCAATACGGGCGACACGATGTAATCGAGGACCGCACGCGCGTCCAACACGTGAGTTCGCAAATGCGTCTCGAACCGTATCTCACACTTTGGGACCTCCAAAGTGTAGCGGAACGACGAGAGGAACCGCCGCACAGGATCGCATACCCAAAGAACGACCAGGCGTCTTCGATAATATTCCAAAGTCAGCGGGTCCCCTTTGTTCAGCCGGGTCCACTGAAGCTGGATGTAGGCCATGGACTTGTTTTCGACTGCCATCTGGGATCTTTTTTCTCCCTAACGCCCCGCTTCGAAACGCCTAGTTTGAAAACGTTGTTTGAACTGTTGTCCGTAAACCGTAAACTCTTGTCAGCAAGCGATTCATCGTACCGCCGCCACATTTACCGATATAGCACAGCCGCGGAAGCACGTGACCATTCAGCACCGTCGCCGTCTTCCACCGTCGGTCGCCCCGGAACCTGCCGTCTCCCGCAGCTCCCGCGCCGCAAGAATCCTGCGGCGCCTCGTCCTTCGACTCCCGCGCCTGGCCGTGCGGCTCGCTCGTGAAGTTGGACGCCACGGGCTGGGTCGAGGGCTCGGTCGAGCTAGAAGCCCCAGGCTGGGTTGGGGCGCCCGCGGCACAGAGCAGCAGCATGGCCACCACCGAGTTGGCGAACATGCGCGCGCGCGCAACCTGCGGGGCGACCCGCCCGCGGTCGGACAGCGCAGATCTGAGCCCGAGCCCAACTGGCCACGGAGGGCTGCTTTCGGTGCACCTTGGAGCTTCTTCGCTCCATGGATTCCCGAACTGGCTCCCTCTGAGGGGCACTTTGGCAGTCGTCGCCTCTCGGGGCGTTCTTGGGGGCCTCTTGCGGCATCTTGAAACCCAGCTGGGGCACATTGAAGCGTACCTGCGGCTGTCTGGGATGGAGTCTGAAGCCCCTGGGCAGCCTAAAGGGGGGGCGTTGCACGGGGTGTATTAACACGTGTGCCGCCGTTGGGCCCCAGGACCGAGTCGCTGATTCTCTCACATCACCCCCTCTCGCGACAACGGCACACACACACACACACTCGCATGTACTTTTATCGGGTGCGGCCTAACCGACCCCTCGCAAACCATCCCCTTCCGTGACGTCATCCTCGCCTCTCGAGCTCCCCTCCGGCCGCAGACGTGCGTCTTGGGGCGAGGCGAGGGGACCGTCACGTAAGGAGATTGCTTTGCTAGGGGTCGGTTAGGCCGCCCATGATTTCACAACCAAGGCTCAGTTTCCTCCCAACGAAAAGCATTCGATGGACGACTGGGGGGGGGCGAAGGGAACAACGGACCCTCCGCTCCCGGGCGGCGGCCCAAGGGTTCCGGGCAAGCTCCAAGGCCTGCCCAAGAAGGTCCATGACCTGCCTTGGAGGTTCCCCCAGAGTAGGAGCTCGACCACAAGAAACCTTCCACAAGAAATCCAACCCTGGAACCCCAGGACGTACAATGATTCATTGGTCTGGGAACGTCACGCTTTCCATAGCAAAACCATCGAACCCCAAGTAACCCAGGGCACCCTAGAGGCACGCAGGCTGTTTCTTGACATGGGTTTCCACTGTACGTACGGCCCAGCTGGCCCTACTGCCGCGCCCCGGAATTCACCGGACGGTCACTAAGCCTGCCACAACGGTCCAAAGGCCCTCCCTGGACGGCACTGCGCCCTCCCCACGACGGCCCTGACGCCCGCGGACAGCACACAAGAAGACCCAACAGGCCCCCCGAGAGGCGCCCAAGAAGCCCTCCAGAACAGACCCCTGAGAGGCCAACACTTTGACAAGCAACGTGCTTTTCACACTTATGGCTTGCCGTTCTGGAAGGTCGTCAGCTGCATCCGGTCGGTCCCCACACGGCCTCGGTCTACATCCCTCAGTGAAACGTGAAGCAAGTTTCGCCGGCCCCCGCCATGCCCCCCAAAAAATTGACGTTCAGATGCGCGCGCGGCCCGGTTGTCTGACGCGGACAAAACAATTGAAGTCATGTGGCGGATTCTGGAAAGCCTGAGCCCGAAAATGAAGCCGCCCGTCCTCGAGAGAGGCTGCGGGAGCCCCCTAAGGGCCATCACATATAGATCCAGCTCAAGAGGAGGAGGAGGAGGGCGAGGAGGAGGGGGAGGAGGGAGGATAAGGGAGGAGGAGGAGGAGGAGTAGGAGGAGGGAGGATAAGGGAGGAGGAGTGAACGTCCCATGAAGAGTCCAGTTCGCCTAGCTCTCACGAAGCCTCTGAATGGCTAGGGCGCGAAAGCGAGCAGCGTCCGAGACTGGATTGTAATCGTGAGGGGGAGCGCCGATCTCTCCCTTCATGGCGTGATATATGTAAAAGGCAAGGGTGAGTGAGCGAACGACATGTCCGAGCGAAAACCGACCCACATGCGCCGCTTCGCCCCCCAGGCCCAAACGAACAAACACATCAGAACTTATCGGTCGCTGTGGGTCGGCCACCAGCTCAAGGAATCTGTCACAAACAAGATAGTGCTGCACGCAATCAGTGCACTGCGGGCATCCGAGTAAGCACGATTTGGAGCCTGGGATGACATGCATTCTATTGCTTGTCGTCCACGCGCCACAAAGTGTCTTTATTACACACCATCTGACAGCAGGCTTACATTTGGCGAGATAGGATCTGAGGAAGAGCCAACGAGCATGCAGATCAGGAGGGAGAGCCAAATCAGGGTACCACTTCCGCAGACGACGGCGGATGGTGTCAGCGAAACTATCGGGAAACAACTGGCGAGAGAGTTCGTCGAGCACAGCACGTTGCACCTTGGGCCTTCTGGATTCACATTCGGCAACGGCTCTAGCGGCCTCAACGCGTCCAGCTCTCACCGCGGTGCGCAGAATGTCCGATGAAACACTACACGTGCGATACAATTGCACCGGTTTGCACATGCATGCGTCCTCAAATCTTTGGACAATTGACGTCTGCTCTTGCCACCAGGCGGGGGACCAGCAGCCCGCAGAGAAACGAGGCAGAGACGCGGCACCTTCTGCGGCTTGCTGGAGACGCATGAGCGAAGGTCTCCATCCCGAGAGAGTAGTCGTGCACGTGCGCCACAATGACGCGAGGCAGAGAGCAAGGATGGACGTGGGACCCCCTCCTCTGCACCAACGCTTCAAAGAGAGCAGGTCGCATTTCCTAAGAGCATTCGGAGGGAGACGATAAAGCTTGTGCAAACCATGAACTTCTCGCTTCAATAGACGTGGGATGGGCAAAAAAAGCTGGGCGACATAACTGAGAGTGGGGAGAATGGCAGAGGCATACAACAGAGTGAGGGCGGACGGAGGAGCACGAGTGATGCTGGCCAAGTGGATCCGCTTCCACCATTTCTCCGCTGGCGCGCGCCACTGCGTATCTGCTGTCGCGCCTGGTCCAAGCCAAACGCCCAAATACTTGACGACATCCGAAACCTGGAAACAACGCCAACCCTCACACACCGACCCAAGATCTTGAGTCGTTTGGCTTCGGACTTCAGCGGACAAGGGGGCCCAGAGTGGGACTGCGACACATTTCGATGCTTGCAAGGCTAGACCAGCCAGGCGTTCGGCGAAACAGAACGTCTCCGCAATCAGGTGCAACTGTGTCACACAGAGAAGAATGAGCCCAATATCGTCGGCGCACGCTCGGACCACTCCATGGTCAAGTGACGGGAAGGGCCTGTGGAGATGTCGCAACAGAGGGTCCATGCAGAGGGCCCACAGGCTGCCTGACAGAGGACAGCCCTGCAATACACCACTAGCCAACTCGCACATTGGAGTGAGGGGCATGTCACCGAAACGAGCAAACGCGATGGGAGCGTGATACAGCGCACTGATGGCCCATTGGGCACCAAGAGGGACGCCATAGTGTGCGAGAACTAGCTCCAACCATCGCCTGTTCAGACTGGGAAACGCAGCTTTGAAATCGAAGGAGAGAAGGAGCGGCCTTCGCTCAGAGCCGTGCTCGAGCCAGCCAGCTCGTCTCGCTTCTGCATCCAGCAGGGGTGTATTGCCAACAAAGTTACGACCAGTGATGTACCCCTGCTGGCTGCAGTGCACCCTGGCTTCCACCAAAGGTTTCAACGTGAAGTTGATAGCAGAGCCGATCGCCTTCACATCACTGTTCTTGAGACTCAAGGGGCGGAGGTCCTGACAACGCCGAGTAATCCGAGCCGCATCCGACGTCTCTTCTCCCTTCGGGAGAAAGGCGAACAGTGAGTGATTGGCTTCGTAAGGCAGAAACCCGCCAGAGTAGATATGTATGAGCACGCGATGCAGTACATCAGTGGCTAGCGGATGGGAAATCCACGCTGCGTATGGGATCCTGTCAGGTCCAGGAGCACTCGGCTTAGCACGCTGGATGGCGTGCGCAAGGGCTGCTACACTGGGGAGAGGAGCATCAAAGGTAGGAGCAGGAGGAAGAACGGAGTGCAAGAAACGAGAGGAGGAGGAGGAGGAGGAGGAGGAGGAGGAGGAGGAGGAGGGAGGATAAGGGAGGAGGAGGAGGAGGAGGAGGGAGGAGGAGGAGGATAAGGAAGGAGGAGGAGGAGGAGGAGGAGGAGGAGGAGGAGGAGGAGGGCCGAAACCTTGAGATCCTGGCGTTGCAAATTCTGTCACGCCGGGCGTCTTCCTGGTCTTTCGGGCCCTGGGGCCCTCACAGATCGATCCGGCTGGAGCCAGGCAGCAGACAGATTGGGTCTATGGGGCTCTGGCCGTCATTGTTCGGGACGTTCCGTCCTGTTTCGCAACGTCGCATCTCAGGGAAACTCCGACGCTGTGTTGTTGTTTCAAAGACGTGGTTCCCCAGAGGTCTGACCCTTCTCCCTTCTCATCCCGAGCTGTGTTCTTTGACAAGGTCCTGGGGCCTGGTGGAGATCTCCCCGGGCCAGAGATTGGCAAGAACCTCCCGCCGTGGATCCTTCTTCTCCGTGAGGTCCGACGTCACGAAAAAACAGCGACGTCGCAAAACATCGGTTTGGAGCCCTGGACCCCATCTTCGGCTGCATTTTTCGAGCTGGCCCGACCTGCGATGGCCCCAGGGCCCGAAACCCGGCGGAAGCAGCCGGTGTGGAAAAAATTGCGATGCCCAGATCCCAGGCCGGATCGGCCTGTGATGGCCTCGGGTCCCGAAACCGGGCGAAGGGGCCAGTGAGAAAAAACGCAACGCCCAGATCCCAGGCCGGATCGACCTGTGGTGGCCTCGTGGCCCAGAACCCAGGTGAGCGACGACCGAAAATGGGCCTTACGCGAGGTGGCATGGCGACCTTACGCGGTGGCTTACGCGGGCCGCCAGCGCGGCACGCTACAGCGGAGACGAGGGCGCTTACGCTCGACCTTATGCGGGCAGCATGCGCGCCAATGTCGGCGCCGTCGCCCCCGTTTTCTACTGTCGCCCAGGTGTGAAAGAATCCCAGGCAAGCGACGTCCTGATTTTTCAATGCGGGGTCCCTCGAAGTCGCGAACCCTTCCCCGTAACCGGTTTTTCGTCCTGAGTCGTTTTCTGAAGGTCCCACGGCCTGGTAAGGCCCCCCAGAGGCCGAAGACCGCCAAAAACCTGCCGCCCTGATTTTGTTCATGACTCAAGGGGGTCGTCGTCGTCGTCGCCGTCGCCGTCGCCGTCGTCGTCATCGCCGTCGTCGTCGCCGTCGTCGTCGTCGTCGTCGTCGTCGTCGTCGTCGGCGCCCCCCGGGCGGCACGACGGCGGGCGGCCTCGCGGTCGCAGCGCAGGGCCCGCGCGGCGAAGCGCAGGGCCGCGCCCGCCTGGCGCACCGCGGCCAGCGCCTCCCCCCGGCGGGGCGCGGGCGCCGCCGATGGCCGCCGACGGCGATCGACGGCCGACGACGACGACGCCAACGGCGACGGCGGCGACGGCGGACGCCGACGACGAGCTGGCGACGACGGCGGCGGCGGCGGCGACCGGCGCGACGACGACGACGACGACGACGACGACGACGACGACGACGGACGGCAACGACGCCGAGAGACCATCGTCGGGGCGGCGACCTTGTCGACGGCGTCGGCGGCTATCAGCGAGGTCGGCGGCGGCGACGACGGCGGACGGGCGCTGGGTGGCGGCGGCGGCGGCGCGCAGCGGACGCGGCCCTCTGAAGGCCGCCGATGGCCGCCCGACGCTGGCGCGGGCCACCGGCTGCCTCCAGAGGGCCCTCGGGGGGCTTTCGGAAGGCCGCCGCCCGCTGCGCGTCGTCGTCGTCACCGTCTTCAGCATCGTCGTCGTCGTCGTCGCCGTCGTCGTCGTCGTCGTCGTCGTCGTCGTCGCCGCCGCCGCCGCCTCGTGGCCGTTGTGGTGTCGTAGCCGTCGCCGTCGTGTACGTCGCCTTCGTCGATCTCGTCGTCGTGTGCGGGAGAGGAAAACCAAAAGGCCAGGGCGTGAGAGGAACAGGAGGATTGATGGATTGAGGGACTCCTCCTCCTCCCTCCTTCTCCTCCTCCTCCTCCTCCTCATCTCCCCCCACCCCTCCAATCCACCTCCCCTTCCCCTTCCCCTGCCCCTCCTTCTCCTCCCCCTCCCCCTCGTCCTCCGCCTCCTCCTCCTCCTCCTCGCCCTCCTCGCCCTCCTCATCCACCTCCTTCTTGACTTACGTCCTCCAGCCTGTTATCGCTCTCCCCCTTCCTCGCCACGCTGCCGTCTGCATTTGTCTGTTGCATCTCCTCCTTTCGCACCGCTTGCTCCTCCTTCCTCCGCTCAGAATCGAATCCCGCGGCGTCTCCCGACGCGTACTCCGACCAGCATCTCGAGGCGTATACCACTGTGGCGACGAAGGCACGCCCAACCAAAAATACAATGACACCCTTGCGGCAAAAGGCCCTGAACATACTTTCGGAGTTCACGAAGGGAGGACACGATGGGCCACCACCGTCGGGGGCCGAGGCCCCCTCACTGGGCGTTGGAAGAAACAAGGGGGGAGAGAGAGAGAGAGAGAGAGAGAAAGAGAGAGAGAGAGAGCAAGAGAGATTCCCCAAACAGACAGTGCTTGCACTCACGCTTCCTTACTTGTCTTCTAAGGAGCTGGGGCTGCGGGCCGCTCTGGCCGCCATGTGGCCGCCGTCACCGCCTCGTCGCCGCCTCATCGCCGCCTCGTCACCTGAGCTTGCGGGCCGCTCTGGCCTCAATGTGGCCGCCGTCGCCGCCTCGTCGCCGCCTGCCATCTCGTCGCCGCCCGCATTGCATTGTTTGGCACGGCCCCGCATGGCTTCGCATGATTTCGCATTGCTTCGCATCGCTTCGCATTGCCTTGCATCGCGCAGCACCACATGGGCACACCAACTCACTAGACACATTGCGCTGCATGGCTTGCACCACATAGCTTGCACAGCAAATATCGCACCACCGAGACGATTCTTTCTACGGGAACACGAACTGGGTTCTACCCCCCTGGACGTACCGACCCCGCCAGGAGATGTGCAATTGGCATACGCTTCTGCCCCAATCGCCCGGTAGAAATATGAATTCATACCACCCTAGTCAAACCGTATCGCCCCCCCCCGCCTCATCCTCGTCATATAAAGTAATGCACTCGTCAAATACAAACAACCCGTTAGCACTACTCTATTTTCAAAATGTGGGACAAAATGCGCACGCGCGCGTCGTCCCGCGCGCGCATGCCGCAATCCGTTGAACAAATGGGCATCGCAAGGAGTGCAACATTGACTGCCCAGGAAACATATAACACCACACGGCTGCCAACATGGATTTCAACAAAAAACGACGGCAAGTCTGCGCGCCCTCTCGCGGATCGTACGAAGGCCACCCATTGCTCGATATTCTCAACATGTGCGACCAAACGGGCCCCTCGCACGAACTCATTGGAATGCCCTTGTGCTCTTCTCTTGGGCACGCTCCCTGACAAATAATACGATGCGGGCCACTCGCTCCCGTCTACCGTGCGAGCATGCCGAAATCCCCCCCGAACCTCCGACACTCAAACACCACCATCGTCATCAACGTGATCAGCGTCGGCGCCGTCATTCGCCTTGTTGTCGTTATTGCCACCATCGTCACCAGCACCGCTACTATCATCATCGTGCCTGCCGTTGTCGACGTCGCCATGATACCGCGCCCGCCCGAGCCACCGACTCGCACTGAAGTGCCCGCGCGTCAACGCGGCCTGCGAGACGCGCTGGGAAATCCCCACGGGTCCGCGCCGCCGCGACCGCGTCGGTCGCGCCAGACTAGCTGGCCGCTCTGCGCGCGAGCCCGCGCGCGCTAGCGCGGCCGCAGCGATGCGCCAACCAGCGCCAATCAGTCGTCGAAATTGCCGCCGCATGAGTTCTGCAAACCAAGTTGTTGGTGGGTGGGTGAGATGAGTGCGCGAGCAATGGAGTTGACAATTCACTGCGAGCAAAAGTTGATTGCACCACATAGGTGGCACCAAATAGCTTACACCACATTCTCACACTACATAGCTGAGTACGCTCCTACCAGAAAGAGGGTCCCAAGAAACAAAAAATCGTCCCATTCCCGTGGAAAGTAAAAGCATGTTCTGCATACTCGCCTTATCGGCTTTCACAACGTCCAAGACGGGCAAAACAAAAACCTTCAATATCGCCCCCAGGCGGCCGATGGGGCCCCCAAGAGGGGTCGAAGAGGGTCAAAAACAGCCCACGAAGCCCCCAAGACAGCCCAAGAGGGCCACCAGATGGCAGAGGGAGTCCAGAGGGCACCTTTTCGAGCCTTCGGCCCCAAGACGCCCCCAGCCTGCCCCAAGAACACCCCAAGAGGCCCTGAGGGACCCCCAAGAGAACCTCAAAGGCCTCCAAGAAGCCCCCAGGAAGCCCCCAAGAGGCCCCAAAACTTGGCCCAAGATGCCTCGAGGCGGCCGGATATGGCCTGCAGACAAGACAAGATACCACCAACAGGCCACAAAAACACCAAGAGGTACGATAACAACAACGAAGCAACAAGAACGATGTCGAGCGCCGTGTCATGATTCGGACAAACCTCGTGAAATGCAGTCCTGGAGGCGCAATAGTTTACATAGGGGTCGGCGGATGTGGCGTAAGCCTATATAATCTCACACTACATAGCTGAGTACGCTCCTACCAGATATATTGCAACACGTACCTTACACCACCGACATACATTACACCACGTAGCATGCACCACATAGCTTGCACCACATGGCTTGCATCACGTGGCTTGCACCACATGGCTTCCACCACGTAGCTTGCACAACACAGCTTGCACCGCATGTCATGCATCACCTGGGACACACATGTTGCGGCCTACGCTGGGTAATCTAGGTATCAGGTATGTATACAAGACTGAATTGGCGCTTCGCTGCATGCTCCTTGGTCCTTCAAGCTCGGCATGCCTGCGTAATGTGGGGTATCTGTATGACCAAGCATAGCGGGTAACTGGCAGCTCCTGGTGGCCGCTTGCGCCCCTTCCCCTTACCCATGAGAAGCAATGGGAAGCCACACGAACGCACGTCAAACTAAACAACGAAATGTCAAGTAACGCCGCACGCAATAATGCCCTTGCCACGTAGCCAGCGCACGGCAGCGCTCAGCCGAGCATCGCCCTGAAGCCAAGACGTGCTCGTTTTGTTTTCCTGCGACGTGTCGAGGCCTGGGCGTGAAGGCTCTGGGATCCGAGCTTGGGCCAGGGGGCGTCCCTGCCTCGCCCTCTGAGGCACGCGCATTATTCCAAAAACAGCCGGGGCCAACGCGCACAGCTGCGATGAAGCTGCGACAGCGTCTCGGCTGCGTCCAGCTGCTATCTCTGCCAGACCCGGCCCGCAGAGTCCTCGCCCTCCTCCTCCTCCTTCTCCTCGTCCTCCTCGCCCTCCACCTCCTCCTCCTCCTCCTCCTCCTCCTCCTCCTCTTCCTTCTCGCCTGCTCTCGCTGCTCCGCCCTTCCCTGCGCCCTCGCCGGGCCACTTCGCGATCCGCGGCAAGCTCGGGGCATGCGTGCTCGAGGGCGAGGCCGTTGGACGAGACGGCCGCGAGCACGACCTCCCTGTCCTGGGGGGAGAGGGCGAGGACGAGGCAGGACGACAGAGGAAGGAGGGAGGGAGGGAGAGAGGGCAGTAATGTGAATGGGGCAAGAAGGAGGGAGGGAGGACGAGGAGGAAGAGGTGGGAGGAGAAGACGGAGCAGGAGGACGGAGGGGGCTCCTCCTCTTCCTCCACCTCGTCCTCGTCCTCCTCCTCCTCCTCCTCCTCCTCCTCCTCCAGCTGGCTCGCTCGCTCGCTTGTTCCCTCTCCTCCTCCTCCTCCTCCTCCTTCTCCTCTTCCTCCTCCTCCTTCTCCTCCTCCTCTTACTCCCCTTTTCCTTTGTCGCAGCTCCAAACATATCGGCATTGCGAGCCGGGCGTTTCGCCTGAGGCTTCCTCGCCTGAAATTGGGCACAGCTCCCAAGATGAAGGTCGGGTCGCTTTCAAAGTGAGGCTATCGCCTTAGCGCCGAGCGCACTCGTCTTGCAAGTGTGCAACAGCTTCAAGGAGGAGGGCGCTGACTCTTCAAAATGTGTCTCTCGCCTTCGCGCCGAGCGCATCCGTTTCAAAAACACATGCATGTTTAAAGGTTGCGGCTGCGTTGCGGATTCGTATGGTCTAACCCCAAGAATAATATTATGGCACGGCTTGGGATTGTAAGGACGTAGTTGCCACGCTGGCCTTCGGCATCGAAGTCCCAGGAATGCTCTTCTGGCGCAGCTTATTGGTGACTCGACGCAACAATCACGCTGATTCGCAGAGTTGAAGTCCAATTGCGTTCTAGCACGAATCAGGGGTCTCAAAAGGTTTTCTTCAACGGGGCACCTGCCGCAGTGACAATAAGTTCTTCAGGGGGCGTACGAGGAGGGAACTTGGGTGGAGGGTGTATTGCAGCATCGTCGACGCTGGTCCTCCTCCTCCTCCTCCTCCTCCTCCCTCCCTCCCTCCCTCCCTCCCTTTGCTCCTTCTCCCTCCTTTCCTTCATCCTTCCCTCCCTCCTTCCCCTTCTCCTTCCCTCCTTCCTCCTTCCCTCCCTCCCCTTTCCTCCTTCTCCTCCTCGCCTTTCATGGCTTGGGGGGTGGGGTGGGGGGGGGCGTGGGCAGTCCTTCCGCAGCGACGAGACCGCATACTGCAGCGCGGCGCCGTTCTGCATCACCGCGCAGAGCACGATGGCTGGGGAAGGCCCTCCTCCTCCACCTCCTCCTCCTCTTCCTCCTCCTCATTCTACGACTTTCCGCCTCCTCCCTCCTCCTCCTCCTCCTCTTCCTCCTCCTACAACTTCCCACCTCCTCCCTCCTCTTCTTCCTCCTCTTCCTCCTCGTCCTCCTCCTCCTCCTCCGCATGCTCTTCCTCTTCCTCCTCCTCATCATCAGCATCCTCCTACTTCCCGTCTCCTCACCACTCCTCCTCATCCTCCCTCCCTCCCTCTCCACTTCTTCCAGATACGCAGCAATATCCACACTATGATCGCAGAAGCAGTGCCAGAAAAGGAGGAACACAACACTGGGGGAAGGACAACTGGACGACGCTTCAAACAAAGTCCAACCGTCCTCCCTCACTCCCCCTCTCCCTGCCTCCCCTCCCTGCCTCAAACAAAGTCGCAGCGGGAAAGCTCCTCCCTCCCTCTCTCCCTCCACCGCCTCCTCCTCCTCGTCCTCCTCCTCGTCCTCCTCCCCCTCCTCCTCCACAATTACTCAATATGAAAATACTTTCCCTCTTCCCCTGATGGCGTCCGGGTGATGGCCGCGCACCCTCCGCGTACTGTTTTTTTACACACAGGATGCCCGGGAAATCCCGGGTAACGACTCTCGCTGAGGCGCCGGCGTCATTTTTTCCCAAAATGCTGCTCTCGTTGAGGCGCTGGCCTCATTTCTGCTCCCGAATCGTTCCGAATCGAGCTCCCGCTGCAGCGTGGGCCTCATTTTCGGATCGGTGTTTGGCCTCCGTCGTTCAGGATGGCGTTCTCGCCCCAGCGCGGGCCTTTTTCTCGCGCGCCCATCCGCCCGCCACCACCGCGCCGCACCGCCACCACCACCACCCACCACCACCACCACCACCACCACCACCACAACCACCACCAGCACCCACCTCACACCACCACACCACCACCACCACCACCACACACCACCCACCACCCACCACCACACCACCACCACCACCGCCACCACCACCACGACAACCACGCACACACACGCACGCACGCACGTGCACCACCACCCACTACGCACGCGCGCGCGGAGCCACAGGTCCGCTACGACACGCGTCCGCGGATAGAGAAAATCAGCGCCATGGTAAGGGATGGGAGGGAGGGGTAGGACGTCAGATATGACGCGAGCGCACCTAGCTTGTCCCTCCCCCCTCCCCCTCCCCCCTCCACAATTACTCAATATGAAAATACTCTCCCTCTTCCCCTGATGGCGGTTGGGTGATCGCCGACCCCCCCCCCGCGTACTGCTTTTTTACACACAGGATTCCCGGGAAACGGATTTTCGCATGCGTTTTTTCCCAAAATGCTGCTCTCGCTGAGGCGTCGGCCTCATTTCTGCTCCCGAATCGTTCCGAATCGTGCTCCCGCTGCAGCGTGGGCCTCATGTTCGGATCGGCGTTTGGCCTCCGTCGTTCAGGATGGCGTTCTCGCCCCAGCGCGGGCCTCTTTCTCGCGCGCCCATCCGCCCGCCACCACTGCGCCGCACCGCCACCACCACCACCACCACCACCACCACCACCACCACCACCACCACCACCACCACCACCACCACCACCACCACCACCACCACAGCACCCACCACCCCACCACCCACCCACCACCACCCACCACCACCACAACCACAACCACGCACACACGCACGCACGCACGCACGCACGCGCACCACCACCCACTACGCACGCGCGCGCGGAGCCACAGGTCCGCTACGACACGCGTCCGCGGATAGAGAAAATCAGCGCCATGGTAAGGGATGGGAGGGAGGGGTAGGACGTCAGATATGACGCGAGCGCACCTAGCTTGCCCCTCCCCCCTCCTCCCTTTCCCCTCCCCCCTCCCCCCTCCCCCCCCTCCCTCCTCCCTCCTCCCTCCTCCCTCCTCCTCCGTCGTCTTCCTCCTCCTCTCCTTCTCCCTCCTCGTCGTGCGCCTTCCCCCGCCTCCCTCCCCCCCCCCCCCCTCTGGACAACTCCTCCTCGTGACCCCCCCCCCCGGCGTGCCAGCCTCGCCGGGGACTTCCGCACCCACGGGCACGGAGGCCGCAGCGTGCAAGAACTCTGCACGGGCGGAGGGGCGGGCCCGCCTCGAAGCCTGCGCTCCTCGCCCGACGGCGCCGCGCGCACTCGGCCCGGAGGCACCCCGCGGCAGCTGCGAGGAGGGGGGGGAGGCACGCCCTCGAGGCGGGGCGCTCGCCCCAACGCCGCGCGCGCTCGCCCGTGCAGAGCTTCCAGCCGCGGCGCGGCTGGAGGGCCCCACGCTCAGGTCGGGCACGTCCTCCCACGGGCGGCTTCTGAGAGAAACAAAAAAAAATTGCGAGGCGGGGATTTATCCATATCCACCGCCTGTGAACCGACGTCCTGGTGCCCCAGCGGGCGGTGGATATGGATATATACTTCGGCCCCCGGGGGCCCGAATATGTCCATATCCACCGCATGCCGTGTCTCCGAAAACTGACCCTCCAGGCGGTGGATATGGATAAATTCCCGCCTCGGAAAAGTCGCACCACAATAGATTCGAGCATAGCTGAAAGAGCTCGAAGCATCGTCCCCCGACGATGTTTGTACCAGTCTGGCAGATTCCTCCCGTGGAGGGACGTGCCCGACTTCACCCCACGTCTTCAGGCTTGGCACCTCGCCCGTGACGGCCGCAGACCCGACGGGGCCCAGAGCTGGGGCACACACACCGTGCACAACATGTTGCTGCGCGGCGGGAGGGTGCCGCCCTCCTCCTCCAAAACGGGGGGGGCGGTCGCGCCCGGGGCAGCCGTGCGCGCACGGGTCCCTCGCGCAGCCAGTGGCACAGAGATGGGGCACGGCTCCTCGTCGAAACGGGGCTCTCGTTGGAAACCTCGCTGCACTTCGTGAGCGCACACCTGTCTCGCAGTCGCTGCACGTGCGCAAGGAGTGGCCGGAGGGAGGCAGGGCAGCTGCTTCTCAACGCGGGGCTCTCTCGCCTGTACGGCCGGCCCCATCGAGTGCTCGTCTGTCGAGAGGGCGCTCGTCTCGCAGTGCGGAGGAGGGCTTGCAGCGACTCACGAGGAGCGCTGCAGCATCGTTGATGCATCATGGGTTTCGTTGGTCCTCCTCCTCCTCCTCCTCCTTCACTGTGTGACTGTTTCTCCTCCTCGGTCGCGCGCAGGCTGAAAGGCTTTAAGCAATGCGGCGAACCTATAGCCCTGGGGAAGGGAGGAGGAGGAGGATAGCAACGCGGCCACGGGAGAGCAAACGAAAACAATGATTGACAGGCACGGCAAGCAACACAACATCCGAACCCGTCAAAAGACCAGCGGCGCCAGTGGATACCAAACGGGAGTAATACCCGAAACAATAAGACAACAACGCGAACGCAAGAGAACAGACGGAACCGAAACCCGAGACCGTTCAGAACGTACCGCGGCCACAGGTGAGAGAGCAAATGGAACTGAAAGTTGTCAAGCTTTCCCCCTCCTGCTCCCCATCCCTTCTCCTCCTCCGCCTCCTCCTCCTCCTTCTCCCGTCTCCTCCTCCTCCTTCTCCGGTTCCTTCTCCTCCTCAATTTCCTCCTGCTCCTCCTCCTCCTCCTCCTCCTCCTCCTCCTCCTCCTCCTCCATCTCCTTCTCCTCCTCCTTTTGACGTTGACCAGACATGAAGAACGAACTTGTTGCGTATCCTCCTCCTCCTTCTCCTCCTCCTTCTTCTCCTCCTCCTCCTCCTCCTCGTCCTGCCGCTCCTCCTCCTCTTCCTCCTCCTCCTCCTCCGCCCTCCTCCTGCCCCTTCGCCTCCCCCCGCGCTGTGGCCCGACGTCCCGCCAGCGCCCGCCCCCCCCGGGGACCCCGGGTGCGAGGCGGGGTTTTGTCCATGACCGCCGCCCAGTGGACCGACCTTCGTCGGCCACGCGCAGAAGGGGGGCAGGGGGCAGGGGGGAAGGCTTCTTAGCACCCCTGCTTCTCGGAGGGCGGGGGCCTTCTGTAGATGGAGGGCCAGCGCCTTCTGAGAAGCAGCCTCGTCCTAAGGAGCCGTCCCTCCTCCCCCCTACCCCCTGGTGCGCGCCGCCGACTTCGGGGACCCCGGCGGGCGGCGGATGTGGATACGTTCATTCTCGGGGGCGGCAAAGGGGGAGGTGATGACCGCGGGGCTCGGGGGGGGGGGGGATCTTGTGGCCAGGGGCACGAGATCTCCTCGGGTGTCACGGCCCCCGCTTCAACACGCACATGCTTGGGGGATCGATCTTCAGGGACCTCGGCGGGCGGTGGACATGGATATATGCTGCTTCCTCGCAATGTATTCCCGAATCGCGCTCTCACACGGGACTCAGACTCATTCACAAGTAATGCAGGAATCGCGCTCTCGCGTGGGATTCCTCACTTATTCAAACACAGCGCCCTCGACACTCAAGAGTCACGCTGTCGCTGTGGATGTCTTACGGTTTATTTGGGGATCGCGCTATTGCTCGAGACTTCCTCGCGACTCATGCAGCTACCCGCCCGATCTGCCCGTCTGGTTCTGCCACGTGTTTTCTGCTCCTAGTCTCCCTCCTGCTACTCTCTATCGCGCTACATCTTCCTCCCTCCCCATTGCCCCTTCCTTACATCCGTCCTCTTCTCCCCTGCCTTAGGGGCTGCACGAAATACACGTGGCAAGAAATATAGACTCTTAAGGGGGTACGATCGAAGATGAAGAGGGCGGGAATCGAAGGTTCGGGACATCCGTGTTGAATGGCACGCGAGCAGCTGAGAGCGAATAGTCTTAACATGTTTGTTGTTAATGTTGTTGCTGCTGGTTATCAGGTTGATGTTGTTGATGATATTGTTATTGTTGCTGCTGTTGATGTTGCTGTTGCTGCTGCTAGAGTCGTTGTTGCTGCTGCTGTTGTTGTTGCTGCTGATATTGCTGCTGCTAGTGTTGTTGTGGATATTGTTATTGTCGTTATTTCTCTCCCCCCCCCAGTGGTATAACTCAGACCCCCCGCCCCCGCCCCCCCCCCCTCGGCCTCGGTCGCCGTGCAGCTCCCACTCCGCGAACCTCAGCGCCAGGCCGTCCTCCCGGCCGAGATGTTGGCGCCGCTGGCGCCAGCGCTGGCCGTCGGTCGTCGTCGGCGTCCGTCGTCGTCGTCGTCGTCGTCGTCGTCGTCGTCGTCGTCGTCGTCGTTGTCGTCTTCCGCCGTCGTCGTCGGCGTCGTCGTGTGGGCCTACCCCCCCCGGCGCGCCGAAGGCGCCGCCAAGGGGGAGCCGGCGCCGATCCAAGACATCCCCGCGGACCTCCGAAAGTGAATGCGTGTAGTGTTTCTTCCTCGAGAGAGAGAGAGGAGGAATGAGAAGAGAAGGACGGCCACACATCATCATCACCACGACCATCACCTCAACTGCATAGTCATCATATTTCGTCACCATCACCAGCATCATCCTTATCCTCATCCTCCTCATCCTCATCACCAACATCGTCATCACCATCATCATCAGCATTATCATCATCAACACAATCTTCCTCACCACAACCATCATCATCGCCATCATCATCACCATCATCATCACCACCATCATAATCATCACCATCATCACCATCATAATCATCATTCTCATTATCAACCCCGGGCCTTCCTGGCTCTGGGAGGCTGTTTTCTCTCTCAGCATCGACGAAGCGGTTCCTGTAGGAAAGGGGTCCTGCGAACGTTTTGACCGTAGGGCCCTCCGCGGGGCCTGGAAGCGTCAACAAAAACGATTCGGGATGACGAGCTGGTCTTGGGAAAAGCCGCGGGACCTAGGACCCATTTCCCTGGGGATCGGGCGGGTGGTAGTGGGGGTTGACCTACGTGGGGGGTTCAGACGAAGGCCCCTTCAGGGCCCTTTTCTTCGCCCCCTATGAAGGGCACCCCCCACTGCCACCCGCCCGAGAGGACCTCTTTCTTCCATGGCGGTTCCCCCTCCCGACATCTACTCCTGGCCGGCCAAGACGGCAGACCGAAATAATCGCGCCAGCGCCAGCTCCGCCATCATCACTGGAGCATGAACAGGCGAGCTGAAAGATAGGCGCCGCAAGCGAGCTGACAACCATACTGAAAGCATGCGGCCCTACCCTGCGACCATCTCAACTGAGCCCCGAAGCCCAGTGAATCTCACTGGGCGCTGCAAGCACGAACTGCCTGAGCATCGGTGAGCCCGAGCACACCGATATTTCCAACAGCGAAGACTTAAACATTATCGGTGGAGCTTGCGGAGGCGACGTGGAAGGCAACCACCCAAGATGTTAGAGGATTTGGTAGTTTGTCCTATGACTTTGATGATAAGGAGAAAAGGCGAGGACACATATCATGATACTAGCGGCCCTCGTTGCAGCAATGAGACGCATCGACATGTAGGACTGCGGTATTGGGCAGATCAAGGCACTTGATAAACACTATGTGTGCAGGGTCGCCGCGCGACGCAGAGGAAAAGCGCGCAGGCTGCACACGCGTATGTAATCTTGATTAGGTCATGTGCTGCACGTTAGACCACCAAGGCCATCGCCGATTCTGTCGAGTCAGCATCGTCACCCGTTTTGAGGAACGTCCACATGCACTTACCCGTAGTACTCGTCGTTTGCTCAGGCGGGACGAAGGATATGATTTGCTCGTAGGTGAATTTCTGGTAGACGCCCTGTTGGTTCTCAGGGTCGCGTACATAACTCTTGCCAGCTGAGCAGCCCCAAATCGTCAAGACGCGACCCCGCCGCTCGTCCAACATACTGCCATAACGACAGGGTTCCCCTTGGTCAGCACCTTGTCGAGCTGCCCCTGCCTCATCGGCCCTGTGGTCCTTGATGCGCACAGCTCCCCCGCGAAAAACTTGACGGGACGAATGATGTCATTCACTCCTCCACCAGCATATCCGCAGGCATGCTGCTTGCGCGTGATCGCATTGACCCCCTTCGAAAACAAGCCGCGCGTCGTCTCGCACGAGGCGCGCCCCGAATCGTTCTTGCAACAAGTGGTCAGGTCGCCCAGGGTACAAGCAGGGGTCTCGCCGCAACAGGAGGCGAGATCGTTCGGGTTCATCTTGCGGCCCTCGACCTCGCACTCCGCCCTGTCGCAGTCGCTCTCAGTCTCGGGGTGCTCCTCCGGCTTGTAGAAGTAGGCCAGCTCCGACACGGCCGTTGCCCAGCCCCGCACTTTGTCGCACTGGAGACAAGACGGGAACTTCTGCCGCACGTTGCTCGAGCAGGAGCTACCTCCTGGGCTGGGTGGAGCGCGCGATCTGCGCATGCGCGGCAATCGTGGCATTCCAATTGGCGAGCGCGAGCGCGCATTCCCCCGGGCCCATGGACAGGGCGCCCTGCGCAGACACTGCCTGGAAGAGCCGCGACGAGGGCGAGGGGCAGCATTGAACCGCGCGCCATGAGCACACGGGTCAGCTGGCGCGTGCGGCGCTGGGACTGGCTGCACGGGCAGAGGAACTTGGGTTAGCTTGGGCCGAATCTGCTCGCTGCGACGGACGCATGCGGTTAGACATCGCGTTGCAAGGAACGCAGGGGGCGCGCGCTCGCCGCCCGTCTCTAACATTCCCGAAGTGCCCCAGGACACCTGTGGCTCTCGGGGGTTCTGCGGAGACAGCGCACTTCTGCGGGGCACCTGCGAGCTAGCCGTTTTCTTAATGGATGCGCCCTCCGAGCGGAAGCAGACGGGGAAAGGGAACAGAGAGAATCACATACCTCATTGCCCCGGATCTCGGGAATGTGAAACCCGCTGGAGCTCGACCATCCGTCTCCCCATCCCAATCCTAGACCCCCCGAGGGATCCTCGAGGGTGCCGCGGTGATCACTGAGGGCCCCTCGTGGGTCCCTGACGAGCCCAGGGGGGCCGATCATATCCGAGTGGTATACATTCCCTGTGCATCCTTGACCCTCAACCAAAATTCTGAAGAGGTCTCTGAAACTTCCCTCGGGGCTTTGAAATACCGCCGGGGTCCCTGTGGACACTTGGGGCCTTCCATTGCCCCCCAGGCCACGCGCGCAGATGTTCGGGCGCCCCTGGCGGCCCGTGGAACCACTCAGAATTGCCGAGAGACTTTTGAGGGTCCTGCATTGAACCTTGCAGGTTCCATGGCCCCTGGGCATGCCCTACGGACTATTAGCGATTCCTTTTTTTATTTTGTTGTTGTTCTTGTGGTGTACTTCTTAGTTCGGCAGACGGCGCAAAAAAGCGCGCGCCCTCCGCACTCCAAAGCGCCCCGCGCCCTACCCGCTCTCGCAGCGCGTCGGGGAAATAGCTAGGCCGAGCGTGAAACCGCGGCATATGAGCAAGAACGCGCTGGTATACTCTTCTGCGGCGAGGACTGCCCACGGGGGAGGGCGGGCTCGGTTGCGCCGCGACTTGAAAAGACGCCGTCTTGGAACGCCTACGGGTCACAGGGAGCAAACTGAGAATGGCCTGGAAGTAAGGAAAGCTGCTCATCCCCCCCCCCCCGCATCCTCCCCGGCCCTTCTTCGCCCGCCCCCCGCTCCGGAATTCCAAAGAGTGCCCCGCGACGGCTGGCCGAGAAATTGGCTGAACATAAGAGGCCGCGGGAGCCCGCGCCTCCGGCGACACCCAGTCACGGGCGCAGTCGTTCCCGCGGTGCCTGGCACACTGCGAGGCGAAGCCTTCCCAGATCTGCGCGACCGAGACGCTCTTCTCCTATGCGACCTGGGCAAGCACCGCGCTACGCACGGCCTCGGACTGGAGGTTCTAGTCAAGTCGCATGAGCAGCCGCGATCGATGAACCCGGGGCAGTCCCCAGTCCCGCCCACAGCGCGGAAGTGCTGCGCAGGATGCTCCATGAAGGTAAGTTTACCCCGACAGAAAGCTGGCCGAAGTCATCGATCAGGGCTCGAGCCTTTATGTCCACTAACTTCTGAACGTGCTCCCCGGATACACACCCTCGTGCCCGAAGTTCAAACAAGCAATGTCGTACTGCTGCTTGTTGGTCCACTTGATTATGGAACCTAGCTTCGCGGCCAACTTTGAACCGGGTCCAGGCTTGCACTTGCCGCCGCAGCTAGTTCCCTCCCAGCTCCTGAAATTGTTCCGCACATGCATGTCTTCGCTATACCGTAGTGCCTGAGCTAATCGACGGTGAGGTGGAGATCACCAACATTGACCGACGCACCGTATGCGACAAACTACGTACTGCCACTTGAGTCATCCGAACCACATTTACCAAAACTAGTATCAGATATGTCAAACGTCGTCTCAACCCGACAGTCAGGCCCCCAGTCTACCCTCACCTTGTTCGGGAGATTGACGGAACCTCCCATCATGGTCGCAGCGCGCGTAGTCACTTGGAAAAGTTGGTCTTGCAGGGGACCGCCTCCCAACATTTTTCTTTCGCCGCTCCATCCCTGGAATAAGGACCTCCACGCGGCAGCTGAGCTGCGTGATGCCGTGGTGCGCATGGCCGAGTCAGCGCTGGTCAGCTCCCATTCCCTGCAGTGCCCTCCGACGCCGCCTTCCCTTTCGATGCCGCATCCGCTTTCGATTCTTGCCCCCCCCAGGCCCCAAGCCACCTCCTCAGCCTCATCCAGGTACTTCGTCTGCTGAGCGACTGGCACCTCCACGGAGGTGCTGTTCACGGGATTCTGCATCGAATCTGCACGAAATGCAGGTCGGCACCGGCTCGGCAAGCGAGCGAAAGCGCCAGCGTGGTGAGCTGCCCCGAGCGCATAGCTCGAGCGGGGATCGGCTGGTTCGTTAAAGTCGGAAGAGGCCGCGCGCTACGGCGCCCTGATCTTGAGCCAAAATGGCTACGGGGGATTCTTAACGATTCCTTGGGATCCAAGAACATCCCACGACAACTCCTGGCGATTACAGCGGTACCCTTGGGGAGGCCAAGCGGGAATCCCTGAAGAAGCTTCCATAGGAACCCACAAGGCTTCAATAGCAACCCACGAGGAAACTCTGGGAACCCATGCAGAACCCGCAAGGCCGTCTGAAAGTTCATGAGGAGTCCTACGGGGTCCCTCAGGATCGGCTCGGGATCCCTGATGGGGGCCCGAGCACACATTCAATGTCTTGAGGTACCCCTAACAATTCCCCAGGGGGTCCTGCAAATTCCAAGTTAGGATCCCAGAAGACCTCTGGTCTGGAAATTCCTAACCGGTCTTTGATAGCCTGATAGCTTCTTCGGGATCTTCTGGACCGCCCCCCCCGGGGGCACGAAAGCTCCTTGCTGGCACTTGCGGCACACCAGGAAGGATCCGTAATGATTATTTGGGAGATTCTCAGGCCCCCTCGGGCGCAGCATAATATTCCCTCACAGGTCTTTGGGGATCCCATGGCGAGGGGGGCTAGGCATCTCCACAGGCATCGTTGAGCACTCGACAGCAGCTCGTCGGGGTACACATGGGGGGGCCCTCGGGACTCCCCATGTGATCCCTGCTCATGCCACTGCGTCGATGGCGATTGAGAACTGACTGCAAGGTCTTGCGGAATCAAGCTGGCACCCCAAACGTACACTCGGGGCCCCTGGAGATCACGAGAGCCCCTGATTTCCGAGAGACCTATGCTGAATCATTGAGAATCCCGCGGGCCCCCCAAGGGATCCTAGAGGACGTCTTTGGGATCCCTTCAGATCCCCGAGGTTAGCGGCCCCCTGAAGACTCCCAAAACATCAATTGCACAGGTGTTCCCGAGTGTTTTTTCAGGGCCCCTGGTTCCTGAAGATTCCTGTATGTTCTCGCGGGGGTCACATGATTCCATAGGCGCCGAAGATTCCTGGGGACCCCCTGCGTCTACAGTCTTGAGCCGCTTTGACATACGCGCGATTTCTGAAGGCCCCTCGGGGTCTCTAACGATTCCTGGAGGGTCACAATGATTTGTTGAAGGATTTCGGAGCACTTGCGATCAACCCATAAGAACTCCTGAAAGACACCCGAAGCTTCCAACGTGACCCCTTGCGATCGCTGAGAGGATAACAACAATTCCGTGGACGTGCTCTTAGAGAGGCCCTTCATCCATGTAACTAACGATCGCTCTGTGAAAGACAGGTATGCGCCGTGCCAGTGCGAGAGCCCTATGTTGAAAACGGTCCGCCCTGCATCCGTATGGCTGCTGATATGCAAGACAAATATGCGCGGCGCCAAGGCGAGAGCGCCACTCTAAGAAGAACAAAAAACATCCGTTGTCCAACCGTGGAGCCGCTGGACCTCCCGAGCTTCCATATCGCAAGCGGCGCGCAAGTCCCAAGCGACACGACCCGTCGGGTGGCGCGGTGGGGAGGCATCGTGCACTAGGAAGGGGGACGGAGGAGCACCAGGAGGAGAAGGAGGGGCAGCGCGGGCGCCCTCCTCCCTCCTCTCCCGCCCCGCCCTGTCCGAATCCCCCCCGCCGCGGCCGCCGACGAGGCGCCGCCGAGCGGCCGCCGACGTGCCGCCGAGAGGGCGCCGAGAGGCCGCCGAGGCGCCGCCGCGCCGAGAGGCGGCCGTGGGGTCGCCGAGGTGGTGCTGCCGAGAGGCTCCTCTCCGCCTCCGCTGCCTCCGTGGGCGCCCGCGCCCTTTCGCCGCCGCGCCCTTCCTCCGCCGAGGAGGCCGCCGAGGAGGCCGCCGTCGCGAGCGTGCCGTCGCGAGGTTCCGCCGCGAGGGGCCGCCGCGGGGGGCCGCCGCGAGAGGGGCCGCCGCGAGAGGTCCTGCGCCACCGCCACGCCCGTGATGTCCCGGTCGGGGCGGACGCCCGTGCCGGCGTGCTGCAGGGCGCCCCCGGAGCGGGCGACGGCCTGGCTGGCGGCGCCCGCGGCGGGCGCGCCCGCTCGGCGGCCGCTCGGCGGCTCTGGCCATCGGCGGCGCGCAGGCGGCGCGCCGGCGGCGCTCGGCGGCCGCTCGGCGGTCGCTCGGCGGCGGTCCGGCGGCGGCCTGGCGGCGGCGCCCGGCGACATCTCAGCGGCCTCTCGGCGGTGCGGCGGCGGCCGTCGGCGGCGGCGAGGCCGACGAGGCCGAGGGCGACGGGGCCGAGGGCGAGGACAAGGGAGGCCGAGGACGAGGACGAGAATGAAGGCGATCACGACGAGGGCCAACCCCCGACTCCAGATGATCTCGTGCTTGCTGAAGGGGGAGGGGGTCACAACCCACCCAGACAGGCAATCTCATACCCCCCCCACCCCAGACAAGCCATGAAAGGGCGGCCCCTTGCCCAGACCCAGTGGAACGCTCCAAGACAGCTCAAATCCGACCACCTCCCAAATCAGAACACCCCCCGCATTGTGAAATCGGGAGTTCATATGGCCCGCAACCGCGGCGACCTGACGACGGCATTCCAGACCCAGACATGCGACTTCCTGATTTTTTAACACGGGGTCCCTGGAAGCCCCGACCCTTTCTTTCCCCCAATACCAGTTTTTCGTCCTGCGTCGTTTTTTGACGGCCACGAGGCCCGGCGAGAGCCCCCCGAGGCCAAAAACGGCCGAAAACCTCCCGTCCTGATGTTCTTCACGACGCGATCGTGTCTGGGGATGCCACCCGGAGCGCCATGGCCTCTCCCCGTCTCCGGCCGGACTGCTGTCTTCAGGCAGGCCTGGGGGGTGGGGGGGCGCGGCCACGCGCAGGGCGTGACCCCTGTAGGCCCCAGGCAGGAGTGGCCTCCGGTGCGCGGCCTTCGAGGGCCTATAGTTAGCACGAAGTGGGGACGAGTATACAGTACACAGTCGGGCAAGGATGCATCAGGAATCTCTCAGATCCTCCTCCTCCTCCTCCTCCTCCTCATCCCTCCTCCTCCTCCCTCCTCCTCCTCCTCCTCCTCCTCCTCCTCCTCCTCCCCCTCCTCCTCCTCTCCCTCCTCCTCCTCCTCCCTCCTCCTCCTCCTCCTCCCTCCTCCCTCCGTCCCTCCTCCCCTCCTCCTCCCCCTCCTCCTCCCTCCTCCTCCTCCCTCCTCCCTCCTCCTCCTCCTCCTCCCTCCTCCTCCTCCACTGAAATCAGGTGGCTCTGGAGGATGTCTCGGGCGCCGCAGCCTTCGGAGCGTTCCGGAACGCTCCGAGAGCGTTCCCGGAACGCGCTGGTACGAAGTTAACCCTCGTCCCCTAACCCCGTCCGAAGGACTGCACGGCTCGGCCGGCGGCCTGGGCCGCAGGGGTGATCTTACATGCGACGTCCTGGTTTTTTCAGTGCGCGGTTCCTGGAAGTCCCGACCCTTTCTCCAGGACCAGCTTTTCGTCCTGAATCGTTCTTGAAAGTCCCGAGGCTCGGCGAGGGCCCCCCGAGGCCGAAAACCGCGCAAAACCTCCCGCCCCGATGTTTAGACGACGCGATTCTGTCCGGGAGCCTCTCCAGGCCTTTCGCCGGGGTCGGAGCATCGCGCCGCATCGCCGAGGCTTCGGCCGTCCGAGGGCCGCGGGGGGGCCCCTCCTCGCCGACGCCGTGCTTCTGCGCGTGACGGCCGCCCCGGGTGGAGGGTTTCTCCGAAGGGCTTAGGCGGCCCGTCCTCCTCCTCCTCCTCCTCCTCCTCCTCCTCCTCCTGGAGGAGGAGGAGGAGGAGGAGGAGGAGGAGGAGGACGTCGCCTAAGCCCTTCGGAGAAACCCTCCAGCTCCATGCTGGTGCCAGCCGCACAGGCGGCTCAGACGGTGTGACGAGGCCCCGATCTATCCATAGGATTCGGGCCGGGCGAAAGCGGGGTATAGCAAAGGAGGGTTTGAGAATCAGCTTACGTAGCTAATTTTCCTGGCGCCTCCCGGCGCTGGGAGGCGCCCATGTATCGAGAAACGGGCCCGGCGGCGGGGCCGAAACCAGCTGCATGCAGCAGATTTCGTACCCCCCCTTTCCCTGTCCCCCCCTTCCGTTCGGCCCGAAGGATGATGATCAATCGCCCCATGGCGTCCCGTCAGCTCAGCTGGGATGCCGGCGCTTTCCATATGACGACTGGGATTCTGCACGCAGTCGGCCCGTCCAAAACAGCATACGGGAGGCAGAGGCCGGAGCCTGGCCGGCTGGCAGCCCCCACCGACATGGGACGTCCGGATTAAGGGATCCCTGGAAGTCCAGACCCTTTGCCCAGGGCCGGTTTCTCATCTTGAGTCGTTTTTGATGAACAACCTCCCGTCGTTTTTTCCCTTCACGACACGAGGGGGTCTGGACCCTGAGATCCGCCGTTGCAAAAAAATGCAACATCGCAATAAATCACGACCGCAGCCCCAGACCCCACGATTCTGCCTCATCTTTCCAGCCAAATCGACGTGTGTGAAGGTCCTGGGGCCCTAGAAGTCCTGGGGCCCGGGAAGGAGCGAACACGCCCCTAGTAACCAAACAAATTGCAGCGCCAGGACCTCAGGAGACCCAGACCCCCGGCGTCGTGATTGTTTCCCAACGTCGACCCTCAGAGGTCTGGACCCCCTTCCGCGGGACCGGTTTCTGTCGTCCTGCGCCGTTTTGTCGACGGCCCCGAGGCCCGCCGTGAGGGCCCCGAGGACGGCGGTGAGGGCCCCCCGGAGGCCGAAAACAACAGAAAACCTCCCACTGTGATTTTTGTTCACAGCGCGAGGGGGTCCTCCTCCTCCTCCTCCTCCTCCTCCTCCTCCTCCTCCTCCTCCTCCTCCTCCTCCTCCTCGGCCCCGCAGCGCGCCGGGCCGTGAGAGCCCCGCAGCGGGCGGTAGGCTCACCGGAAGACGCCCTTGCGCGGCGGGGCGGGCCGGTGGTCCCCCGAGGCGGGGGCCGCGCCCTGGTGGTCCCCCGTTTTCCACGCGTGGCCGCCCACCTTGTCGGTGGTCCTGGGCATCCAGCCCTCGGGCGGCCTGTTGTCAGGGGCGATGCCCAGGAGAAGAGAGGGCGGCACGGGCGTAAGCTTTTGGCGCTCCGCGCGGACTTCTTGTATCCGCGCTGGGCCCCCCGGCGGCGCCTCTGGCGCCGCCCCCAGCGCGCTTCGCGCGCCATGGAGGAGGGTCCAGCGCAGACCCAAGAAATCCACGCGGAGCGCCACGAGCTTATGTTTATGCAGCTGTTTCTTCTTCTAATGTCGATTTCTAGCCCGTATCTGGCCTTGATCATCGTCGGGAGGACCCTCTCCAGCGCGTACATGTGGTGGCAAGAGTCTGTGTCGCACCCTGTGTGATACCCCTGCCCGAACATCTTCAGGAAGGTCGGAATTGCGGTCCGCAGCGCGCTATTCTGCAGCAGAGGGTACGCGCGCGACCAATATGTCGAGCCTGCCAGCAAACCGAACTCCTTGACATCTGGGAAGTCGGTGGGCATCTCGCATGGGAAGATGACGCCCCATGCTATCTTCATCCAGTTCTGCATCCGCTGTGGAGGCACCCAGTCTGTCTGCGCCTCGCTGCCCACAAGCTTCGACCGCAGAACCTCCTTCACGTCCGACGGGTACGTCCACGTCCATGCTGGCGGGCCCACTATGCCGAGGTTGGCGTTGCCCTCGAACTGCTGCCAAATTTTTTGGACCTGGCCAGGGCTGCCACACAGGCTGCCGAGCATGGACTTGCGCCACAGGTTCCCCGTCTTGCTGTGCATCTTGAGCACGAGGTCGTACTCCCCGCGCAGCTCCTTGATCTGCTGCATGAACTGACCGATGTCAGCGCCCTGATTCCTCACCAGCTGCACCGCCGCCTGCGACACCGAGCCGCTGTCTTTCATCCTCTGCAGCTCCGCGGCTATGCCGGGAGCCTCCCGCACCACCGCGACGTACACGTCCACCGTGCGCGCCCCCCTTGCCTGCCCCACGTTCGCGATGCAGTCGCGGATCTCGCCCCAGATCGTCTGGTTGAAGACCTGCGCGAAGACGGCGATCCTGTCGGTCCTCTGCAGCGGCGCCTCGGCACCCTCGGGGGCCCGACCGCTCCTCCCCTCGCCGGCCCCCGGGGGCGAGGGGCACTGGCTGCAGTTGTGGCCGCTCGCGTGCCCCAGGCACGGGCGGCGGTCGCCTGCCGGCTGGACGCCGTGGTCCAGGTGGCCGCCAAAGCGGCCTGGCACGTGCGGCATGCGGGGCCGCGCCAGGAGCCCAGTCTCCTCCGGGAGGCCGAGCCTCCCCAAGGGCGTCGAGTCTGTCTGCAGCAAGGCGACGTCATCGCCGAGAGGGGCCCCTGCAAGCGCCACGCGCAGCAAGCCCAAGGCCGCCACGCCCAGCATTGGCGCGGGGTCAGAGTGGAGGGAGGGTACGGTGCAGGATCAGCATGTGCGCGCGAAGGCGCACATGCTCATGTTTCCCGCCAGTGATGACACGGACCTTGAGCCAAAGTGTCTGCAGAAGGCGCAGGAGGAGGATGGAGGAGAACCTAGAGGGAGCGCCACTGCGAGAGGAGCAGTCGGGGTAGGAGGATCGGAAGCAGCGGGCGGAGGAAGAGCTGCGCCAGGGCAACGAACATATAATCACCGATTCCCAAACCGCCGACGTCGTATTTTCTTCACGACGTCGACCCCCAGATGTCTGGACCCCTTCCCTAGGACCGTTTTTTCGTCCTGAGTCGTTGTTTGACGGCCCCGAGGCACGGTAAGGGCGTTCTGAAACGCTCTGGGAAGGCCGCGGCGCCCGAGACATCCTCAAGAGCCGCCAGATCTCAGAGGAGGAGGAGGAGGAGGAGGAGGAGGAGGAGGAGGAGAAGGAGGAGAAGGAGGAGGAGGAGGAGGAGGAGGAGGAGGGAGGAGGAGGAGGAGGAGGAGGAGGAGGAGGAGGAGGAGGAGGATTATCGCCTGGGATGGGTGCAGGCGAGGGGCGGTGCCCTGGGCTGCGAGCTTTGACAGGAAGAGGGGGGGCGGGGGGTCCCACGGCTGCAGCCCGCGCAGGGGCGAGCGGGCCGCGATGGGACGACCCCCGGGGAGGTGGGCAGCCGGCGGCAGCCCCTGCGCCAGCAGCAGGCCCTGGGCAGCCTCACGCCGTCCCAGTCAGGGGGGGGCCACGGCGGGGGGCCGCGATGGGCCAGCGATCTCGGGGGCCTATAGGCCCCCCCTCCGGGCGAGAGCAGCATGGCACACGAGCCTGGCAGGCGAGCCGGAAGGCCTGACCCTTTTGGAACTCCTGTTCTCGAGGTCGCCCTCTGAGGTATCAGGCGGCACCAACGTTCGCGACTGGATGTTGCAAAAGGTCCAGAGGGTTGTTTCCGTTGATGCGGAAAGGAGGGCGGCGAGGAGCAGCAGCAAGAGAAGCGGCAGTACCGATGATCGATTTGTTGCCCGCCGCCGCCGCGCCGCCTCTACATCGGGCAGCGCCGCCAGGACCTGCACAGGGGTGCTTCGAGGGAGCCCGCCGCTGCGGAAGCCCTGCACGAAAGCGGCAGCGACTCTGACCCGAGCCGATCGAGCGACAGGGCTCCAGACGCACGCGGCAAGCGCAGAACGACAGGGCGGGCGATCGCCCCCGACTGGCAACTGCTGCGCCAGTCCTCCGGAGCGGGAAGACGGGGAGACGGAAGTCACAGATGACTTCTGCTGTGCGCCGTGCTGTGGCACTCGCGCCCCTGGGCCCTTGCCCGAGGGCGGTGCTGCGGTCGCGTCGAACCCAAGGGGCGTCGCCCTGGACGAGCGGGGAGGCCCCCCCAGACCCCCCGACGTCGTGATTTTTTCGCAACGTCGACCCCCCAAAGGTCTGGACCCCTTCCCCGGGACCGGTTTTTCATCCTGAGTCGGTTTTTGACAGTCCCGCGGCCCGGTAAGGGCTCCTGGATGCCGAAAATAAAGAAAAACCTCCCGTAGTGTTTTTGTCACAACGCGAGGGGGTCTGGGACCTGAGCAACGAAAACAAGCGGGTCTCACGCCCGACGACATAGCGGCCTTACGCTGCGGCTTGCGCGGGCCAAGCCAGCATGGCACACCGCCTGGACTCACAGAGTTCGCCGACGCGCGGCCTCTCTCGCGGGAAGCTCGCGCGCGAATAGCGGCGCAACCGACCCCGCTCTTGTTTTGCGCCGCACACCTGCCGCCGTCGGGCGGGCGGTGGGCGGCAGGACGGGCCTGGCCCCGAGGCCAAGTTCGAGGGCAATTCACGGGAGCCTCCCATACCACTGTGTCGGCTCTTGCGAATCGACGCTAATCGACGCTAAATTCGGCACTATCGACGCTACGTCGACGCCAACCTGACCGACGCTATCTCATCGACTCCCAGACGCTAATCGACGCTCGTCGACGCGAAAGACAGAAGTGCGAGGGCACACGAGGACACCAAGATCTGCCACCGAAGGCCAAGGGCGCGGGCGGCGAGACGGGGCAGCGCCCAGAGACGGGCCGCCTCTGTGAGATCCTGGCGTCTCCGTGCTTTCGAGCTGGGCGCGCCGTCCTCTCTCTTTGCGGGCCCCGTGGCCCCCCTCACGGGTCGGTCCAGCTCGGCAGGGGACGCAGAGAGCATGGCGGGGTCTCCGGGGCTCCGGGCGTGGTTGCAATCTTGGCGCTGCTGCAATTTGTTCGCACCGTCGGGTCTCAGGGGTGGGCGGGGGGGCACTGCCGCGGCCGGGCGGGGCGGGGCGGAGCTGGCAAGCCAAGGGCCGCGCCCAGAGGCGCGGGCGGTGGGGGCGGGGCCGCTGCCGCGGCCGGGCGGGGCGGTGGCAGGGCGGGGCGGGGCCGGCCAGGGGCCGCGCCCAGAGGCGGGCGGTGGGCGCGGGAGCGCTGCCGCGGCCGGGCGGGCCCGGGCGCGGCGCGCTCAGAGCCGGCTCCGCATGGGCTTCAGGGACTCCTCGAAGGCCGGGGCCACGGGCTCCGAGTTCATCGGGTTCACGTCGCCCTGCGCCGAGGCGTAGAGCGCCTCGTAGACCTGCCCGTCGTGCCGCCCCAGCGCCGAGTTCAGGCTGTGGTCGCTGTGGCCCCATGCGTCCACGAGGGCCACCGCGTCTGGCCGCAGCACTGCCAGCATGCCGCGCGCGGCGCTGCGGAGCATCGTCGCCTGCTGGACGTCCAGGTAGCCACTCTGCAGGAAGTCCCCCATGCCCTCCTGCATCCAGTACAGACTGAACAGGCAGCTGCAGCTCTCCAGCGCCTTGGCCACTGCTGGAGACACGCGGGCGCTCCGAGACAACTCCCCCACGGCGTCGCAGAAGTGGCGCACCAGCACGTGGAAGCAGTGCGCCTCGGAGGCCCGGATGATATCCGGGCCGACCGCGTTCCAGGCGTCCTCGCGCGGCAGCCCGGAGGCCTCGGCCTCCGCGAGCTCACGCTCCACCTCCCGCAGCTGCCACGCGGCGCGCTGCCTGTACGCCTCGCACTGCAGCGCGGGGGACAGGAAGTCCTTGGCGCTCTGCGCGGTGCAGCGCGCCGACACGGCCCCTTCCAGGTCGTGCACGTAGTCCGCGTCGCCCTCCCGGCCGGCGACCGCCGCGGCCGCGGGGCGCTCGTGGGCGCCCTGCAGAGCCGCGGCGCGCGCCCTGGCGAGCTGCTTGAGCAGGCCGCGGGTGGTCTGCTGGGCGATGACGAAGTTCTCGCCCTCGGCGGAGGAGGGCGAGCCGAGACAGCGGAAGCTCGAAGTCGGTCCCCGGACCCCTCGGGTGTCCAAACGCGCCAGTCATCCGAGCAGCGTCCAGCCGTGGCGACGAAGGCTCCCCCCGAAGGCTCACCACCGTTGCCTCCACTGGCCCTCCTCTGACCTCGACCGTGACGTTCTGGATGTAGTTCCCCAGCAGCTCGGGGAGACCGGAGACGGCCAGGTAGCCGTGGCCGCCGCAGGCCTTCCTGCACGCCTCGATGCCGTCCGAGGTGATGCGCGAGCACAGCGCCTTGAGGCCCGAGGAGGCGGTGTGCAGCGCCTCCACGTCGTCGCCGGCGGCCATGCGCTGCATCGCCTGCCCGCTGACGTGGAACGCGTACGAGGTGGCGACCAGGGGCAGCAGGCGGTGCTGCTGCATGGCGTAGTCGAGCACGCACTCCTCGCTGCCATCGCCCCTGGACGTGAAGCCCTGTCGCCGCACCGCGGAGTAGCGGACGGCGATGGTGCAGGCAGCGCTGAGGGCCAGGCCGCTGGACACCACGATCGTCACCCGCACGTGCGTCATGGACGAGTAGGATGCGACCTTCCTGGCAGGCAAGGTGGTGTACTCGCCAGCGGGACTGAGGGTGGCGTACTTCATGGCCATGTTGGTGCGTGGGATGCGCACGCGGTCGAAGCGGCAGAAGCCGTTGTCCTGGTTGTTGTAACCAATCTTGGGGCCGATGTCGCCCACCGTGATGCCAGGAAGCGGCCTGTGCGTTTCCAGGTCACGGATCTGGACCATAAAATTGTGGATGCCGATGTCTCGCCCATCAAGGATGAGGCGCGCGTAGACGATCGCGTGGTTGGCAGTCCTGCCCAGCGCGCCCGGCCACCATTTGGTGCTCGTCGTCGTGGGGCTGTGTATCTCGAACTCGTCGCTCTCCGGCAGGTACGTGGCCGTGGTCTCGAGGGCCCTCACGTTGCTGCCGTGGCCAAGCTCAGTCTGAGCGTAGCAGCCCAGCACCTCCCACGACTCGGCACGCGGAAGCCAGTGCGCCTGCTGCTCCTCAGAAAAAGTCGCTCGTATGTTCGGCAGGAACATCAGATCCTGGAGATCGGTGCCCAGCTGGTCGTGCACCGCGGCACGCACGGACGCCCGCGGCACCTGCAGCTCTCTAGCCAGCTCGATTACGCGGCGCTGCTTCTGCATGCAGCGCCGGTGGCGCCCGGGCCTGTCCAAGCAATAGAGATCGGAGTTTGCGAACACTGGTTCCTTCCAGCTACACGCAAGAGCGACTCTGGGTAAGAGTGACCTTTGGAACGCGGGTTTGGGGGGGCCGCTGAGGGACCAAACACGAGCGCGCAAGACGGTACTACCGCGTCGCGTTCGGTGATCGGGGGACCCCAGTGGGCCCCCACCAAAGGTCACTCCGGCGAAGGGTCGCTCTTACGTGTAGTCGATCCTTCTCCACGGCCGCCTCCAGCATCTCGCGGTGCTCCGTGGCACTCTTGCCGCCCCAGAGGAGGTACGTCATCTCCCTCACAGGGAACGAGGCCCGAGCCCTCTCGGCCTCCAGCGGCGACTGCGCCATGGCAGCCTGCCGAGCGGGAGAGCTGCGCTCTGACGGGCTGCAGAGAGGCCCCGGGGGAGTGCGCGTCCTGAGCCACAGATGAGAACGGAGGGGACCCAGACCCCCTCGATCGCGTAGTGAAACAACTCCGGCGGGAGATTCGTCGCTGTTTTCAGCCTCCGGGGGCCCGTATACTGGGCCTCGGGACCGTCAAAACACGACGCGGGATGAACCACCAGTCCCGGGAAAGGGGTGCAGACCTCAGGGGGCCGACGTCGCGGAAAAATCGCGACGTCGGGGGTCTGGGGGCGCGGCATGTGGGGGCACGGTCGGGGTGCTGGCTCCGGGGGGGGGGGACACGTCGACCTGGAGTCGACGTCGACGATGCCTAGCCGAAGGTTGCCGCGGGCGAGGCCGCACGCTCCCGGACGGGGCGGGCTACCGGGCCCGCAGTCGGCGAGGAGTGGACGACTTGGGGGTCGATGCGTTCCCGCCCGAGCCTACAGCCGGAGCGTTGACCCAAGGAACCCCAAATAAAGGAACGAGGCCCCCAAAAGCCCCCCAAGAGGCCCTGGGGGCCCCCAAGACGCCGCCAAGGAGCCCCAAGAGACTCCCAAGAGGTCCCCAAGAGGCCCCCAAGAGGCCCTAAAGAGGGCTCCAGGGCCGGCGGAATGAGCGAAGCGATTAAATAAAGGAACGAGGCCCATTTCTTCCATAGGTTTAAACTTCGACTTGCCATCGAATACCTGAAAGCCGAAGGCAAAGTGTAACACAACCAAGGAACACTGAACCCCTCCCATAATTAAGGGAACCTGTAAAGCAACTCGGGAAGCTGCCTCCCCCCTGTAATTCACGTTGCTCCCTGCGGCAGCAGTAGCAGCAGCAGTAGGGCGCAGCAGGCACGTGCGGCAAGAGGTCCTGGCATACGAAATCCACGGGCAGGGCACATCCGTCGTCGACCCTAAGCCTGGTAAGGTGCCGCCGCCAGGGCTCCTCTGCGGGCCCATATCGGTAGATGAGCAATGACCATGGAGCGCCGCCCGTTGGCAGGCTACTTCTCTGTCCTGGTGCGCCCACACTGGACCCTGCCATCGCTCGGACGTCCATGCTCCGTGCGCTTCTCGGTTTCGCGCGTGCTTTCTCTTGTCTGGCAAGATGGCCCAGGATGCCCCCCCCGTTGGCAGGCCAACCTCTCTTTCTTGGTGCGCCCACTGCACTTCGCCATCGCTCGGACGTCCATGCTCCGTGCGCTTCTCGGTGTCGTGCGTGATTTTTTCTCGCAAGATGGCCCATGATGCTCCTCGATGGTCCTCGCCGAAGAAAAAAACAAAGCACACGTCCGAGCGTTGCCCAGCATGGGGCGCCCGTTGGCAGGCCAATTCCTCTTCCGTCCGCCCAGAGTCTTATCGGAAATGGTCGGTACACACCTGCTTAGAGGTAACAAACTCTACGCTACGAATATAAATTTCTCTCAAAGCATTTTCTGAGCAGTAGCCTGGGAGGTCCAGATGCGAACCCCTCCTGCGGAACACGACGAGCTCCAAGAAAACGTCCAGGGCCCAGTCCAGATCCTCGATTTTCTGGGGCAAAATATGGAGTCCATGAGAAGTTGTGCCTTTTCTCCAGATGCCTGATGGGTGTGTTGGATGATATGGGAGCGCGCCCGGCGGGTGCCGGTCGCTGGGGCGCGGGAGTTCTCTCTCCCTGCCGACCGCCACGGGGAGGCCTTTGGGGATCTCGGCAGGCGGCGGACATGGATACAGTCGGGCCGCGGAAAGACGGAACGCCAAATAAGGAACGAAGCCCCTTCTTGGCCCTGTAAGCGCCTCCGTGCCCCAGGAGGCTAAGAGGAACAGCGCTGGAGGAACCTGAGGAACATCGAGCCCCTTCCGAACCCAAGCAGTTCCTTATTTCAGCGTCTCGGCTGTACGGAGGGCGTGCGCGAGCGGATGGGAAGCCAAGTGGCCGGCCGACAACTGCAGTTGTTCGGCGCAGGGTGGGACGCACTGTCGTGCCGCCTTTCTTGCGGCGCCCAGCGCAAACCTCGGGAGGCAAAGCAGTCAACTCGTATCGTAGTAAGGATGCGCGGTGAGGATGCAAGGGCCTTCGAGGTCCATGTCAACGTTTTGCAAACGAGGTTGGCCAGCGAAGGTCGCTGAGGATGGGCCCAAGGGGCGAGGATGCGACGGTACCCTTGAGAAGGTTGCCCATCCGTACTATTCGGGCTGATTGTATCTGCCCCCCCAGGGCCCGATACTATGTGTATATATATATATAGAAAAGATGTCCCCCCCAAGATCATACATTGTTTCTTGAATCTTATTCACGTTCATCATCTTCTTATTCATCCTTCCATTCTCTTCTTCTGTCCTCCCCCTTCTCCAAACTTAATTCCTCCTCCTCCTCGTCGCCCATCCTCCACCTCCTCCTCATTATCCTTTCCGTTTCCTCCTCTTTGTCGTAACACGAAAATAAGAATACAGAGTGTTTGGCGCCCTCGATGCAAGGAAACGCTGTTTTTTTTCCTGGTCCTTTGGTGTAGGATGCAAGGAAACACGATCTATGTTTGGTTATTTGGGTTTTTCGGTTTTGGAAGCTCAAGTGCTCCCCGCGGCCTCCCCCTCGATGCAAGGAAACGCTGTGTATTGCTGGTTGTGCTGTTTTCCTGGTATAGGATGCGAGGAAAAACTGCGTATTCTGGGTTATATGTTTTCTGCTGTGGTGCTCCAGAAGAAAAGGATGAGGTGCTGGGGGGAGGCCGCGGGGAGCACTTGAGCTTCCAAAACCCCCCAAAAGCAACATAACAAAAAACAATGTTTCCTTGCATCCTAGACCAAACGAAAACAGAAAACAAAAACAAACATACACAGCGTGTCCTTGCACCGAGGGCGCCAAACACTGTGTATGGTTGGTTTTCTTGCTTTGCAAGAAGGAGGAGGAAAGGAAAGGAGGAGGTGCTGGGGGGGAGGCCGCGGGGAGCACTTGAGCTCCCAAACCCACACAAAAACACAATGTTCCCTTGCATCCTAATCAAAAAACAGGAAAAACAAAGTACACAGCGTTTCCTTGCACCGAGGGCGCCAAACACTCTGTATTCTGGTTGTCGTGTTCCTACAAAGAGGAGGGAACGGAAAGGAGAATGAGGAGGAGGATGGGCGAGGAGGAGGATGGAGGAGGAGGACGTGTGTTTGGAGAAGGGGGAGGACGGAAGAAGAGAAGAGAAGGATTAATCATCATAATAATAAGAATCTGATGCACGTGAATACGATTCAAGATAACATGTATGATCTGATCTGTTTTTTTGGGGGGCAACCATACATATACATACACATATATATATAGACCTGTACAAATGGATATGTATATGTCTATATAACTATTCCTATCCATATCCGTATCCCTATCCATATCCACTGCCTGCCGAGGTCCCCGACTGCAGGGCGCAGGGCCGAACCGCAGGGGGGGGCCCCCGGCCGCCCTCTCGGAGTAGCGCGGACTCCGACAGCAACGGCGGCTCAAGATCGGCATCGGTGCTCCGAGCTGCGTCCAGCCGTGGCGACGAGGGCCCCCCCCCCCCCCCCCGAAGGCCAACCACCCGGGCCTCAGCTCGCCCTCCTCGGGCCTGGCCCGTGGCGTTTTTGCACGTGCAGCTCTTTTGCGGGCGTGCTCCTGCACGCCCTGACGCCGCCCGAGGTGGTGCGGGAGCCGAGGCCGACTACCGTTGTCTCAGCTCGCCCTCCCGTCCCAGACATGCAACGACCTGGTTTGGTCCCTGGAAGTCCCGACCCTTTCCCAGGACCCGTTTTTCATTCGGAATCGTTTTTGACGGTCCCGAGGCCCAGCGAGGGATCCCAGTTACGACGCCAGCATGTCTGGGGTGAGCCCTGTCCAGAGCTGGCAGCGGGGCGCCGTGGCCAACTACCGTTGAATCAACTCGCCCTCCTGCTGTGAACCGGTGGCGAGCCCAGGGGTAAGTGAGAAGGGGCGGGCCTTCTCAGGAGGCTCGGAAGTCCCCTGGCCTTCTGAACAGTTTTCGGAGCCTTCCCCGAAGACGCAGAAAACCTCTCAGAAGGCGCGAGGGCTTCTGAGACGTTCCACCGCCTTCTGAGAAGGCAACCGAAGCCCTTCGATACCACGCAGGGGGTGCACAGCCGACCCGCACAATAAGGACGCACGATGGGGATGCAAGGGCCTTGGAGGACCATGCCGACGCTTTGCGAGCGGGGTGCGGCCAGCGAAAGCGGCCAAGAATGGGCCGAAGGGGAAGGATACAAGGACCACACATGCATACAACGCACACTTTTGGCGTCGCGGCTCTGCGCGCAGCGACAGGGCGGAGAAGGACTCGTCTAGAAGCAGGAAGCGCGCGGACTAGAAGTGCCCGAGCCCTCCAAGACGGCTTTGGGTCTCGCAACCGTCATCAGACATAAGCCATCCAGGCGGATGGCAGAGGGGACGGTGGGTAGACGAACATACGGTGCGGTGAGGGTGACATGAGCAAACTGGGACACACGCACATATGCACACACACGCACACATACACAAAGACACACACACACACACGCACGCACGCACGCACGCACGCACGCACGCACGCACGCACGCACGCACCACACACAAACAAACAAACAAACACACGCACGCACGCACGCACGCACGCACGCACGCACGCACGCACGCACGCACGCACGCACGCACGCACACACGCACACACACACACGCACATCGAGACGAGCAACTAGAGTCTGCTGAAGTAGGTTCCCTCCGAGATTCCTCCTTCGATCCTCCCCCGTGAGCCACGTGCCAGTGCGCGCAGCCAAAAAAGCAGGGCGCGCCTGCTTCACGAACTCCGCGTCCTTGCGCAGGCGGACTTCGCCGTTCCGCAGGGCGTGGCAGTTCCTCGACACGGCCTGCCCGCAACCGTGCTGCATCTCACGTCATCGCGCCAGTCCCGCCAAGCATCCGCGTTCCACTTTCCCGACGTGCCAGAGGCTGCTCCACCCCCTCGATCCTGCATCTGTGTCGAGCGGCGGCCCGACAACGGCCCCCGGGGGCGTGCAGCTACGGCATAGTCTTGCCATTACGACCTGCGCGTTGGCTTCTGACACCGCGGGGATCGCTCGACCCGGAACGATTGCAGCGTCCCGATAGCGCAGCTCGTTCGCGCTATGGGCCGATTCCGGGCCACTGGCGGCGCTCGGCCCTGAGAACCCGCGTCAGGGGCCGCACCCGCGTCGACACGACACGAGCCTACCCTGCGGCTTCCCCAGTGAAATGTGGGTCGCCAAACTACGCGCGCATCGCGCCCCACGAGGAGCGAATGAGCGACGCGCGACTATCTTCGCGCCCCCGCGCGTGCCCTGTCCAGGATAATCGTCACCGCTTCGGCAGGCGAAAAGCACAGCAAACCACACACACTCGCGCACACACACAGACTCACACACACACACACACACTTACACACAGACACACACACACACACACACACACACACTCTCGCGCACGCACTCACACACACACACACTCACACACGCACGCACGCACGCACGCACGCACGCACGCACGCACACACACACACACTCACACACACACACGCGCACACACAAGCGCACACACACACACACACACACACACACACACACACACACACGCGCCGCATCGAGACAGCAAACATGCGCCCACCTTGTGCCCCAGGCTGCCCCATCACAACCTGACATTCCGAGTAAAGCCCGACGGGGATGAGGAGGGAGGGGGAGAGGAGGAAAAGGAAGGCGGACGAGGGGAGAGAGAGAGGAGGAGAGGACCGGACGAGCGGGCAGCGGGGGCTCGCCCCCTGCCCCCCCCCCCGCCCGCCCCCCGCCCGCAGCACGAGGGGGCCGTCGCCGCGCAGCTCCGAGTGAGCGTGGCCTGGCGGGCCCCACCCTTCTGGCCAGGGCGGGGCCAGGGAGGAACACGGAGGACCCAGATCTTCGACAATCTGTTTTTTGTGCAACAAGCGTTTTTCACCGAATAAGAAAAAGGCGAATAATGATCAGAAAACTGATAAGAAGAAGAAAAAAAAGAGGAGGAATAAAAAGAAGAAGAGGAGGAAAAAGGGCCCGAGAGCCCTCAAAAACGAGCCAGAACAACACACAAAAACACGCAGCCCAGAGGGGCTAACGGCCGAGACCACCTCTGGGGCCGCAGATCGGAAAACACATGTCCATCCGCGGAACCTGGGGGAAGAGGAAAGATTACTAGATTACTGTTGCAGAAAGCGGGTCCCGGAAGAAAGGGGGCCATGGACGACTCTGGACGAAAGAAACGTCCCGTCCTGGACCCCAGGGATCCCTCCAGGACCGGGGAGCTCAGGGGTCCAGGCCCGTTTGCCTCAGGGCCCCTGTCCTTCCTGGCGAAGTGGGGGGACGAGGAGGGGGAGGAGGAGGAGAGAAAGGGGGGGAAGGAGCAGGAGCAGGAGGAAGAGGAGGAGGAGGAGGAGGAGGAGGAGGAGGAGGAGGAGGAGGAGGACTAGTGCAAAACCAAGAGCCATCAACGATGTTGGAATAAACCCTCTAGGCTCCCTCCCCATAGGATCCTACAGCGATTCATTTCCACTGAGGGAAGTGCCTCGTTGGAAGACAACCGTTTGAAGACCCTGAAAGATGCCCAAACATTGTTCTCGGGATTCCAACGCCACGGGTCACCCTGACTGTTGCGTCTTGGCGATCCTGAATCGTGCGAGAACGTTCCTGTTCAACCGCGAACCAACTTAACTGCTGCACCCTCATAATCCTGAACCCCTCCC
>CAUYUJ010017024.1:0-47500 GCA_963575745.1 Prorocentrum cordatum | reverse complement strand
TACTACTACTACGATTACGAATACGACTACTACAACTACAACTGCTACTACTACTACTACTACTACTACTACTACTACTACTACTACTGCGACTACACCTACAGCAACTACCACCACTTCGACAATTACTACTAACACTACTACCACTAATACTACTACGACTACGACTACGACTACGACTACGACTACGACTACGACTACGACTACGACTACGACTACGACTACTACTGCTACTGCTACTACTACTACTACTACTGCTGCTACTTCGAATGCCCATACTCTTACAAGCTCCTCCTACTCTTCTCACGTCTTTTTCTCCTCGTCCACAATTACTCAATATTAAGACGTCTCTCCTCTCTCCTCCGAAGTCGCGCTGAGAGTGGCGCGCTCCCCTCCGCGCCACTCCCCCTTCTCCGCCTCATCCTCCTGCTCCTCCTTTCCCTTCTCCTCCTCCTCCTCCTCCTCCCTCCCTCCCTCCCTCCCTCCTTTCCTCTCTCCTCCCACCCTCCCTCTCCCTTTCTTCTCGGACCGCCTCCCCCATCCCTCCTCCATCTCCTCTCAGGCCCCTCCTCCTGCGCGCTCGCAGGAGCGCCCGCACGCTCGCAAGGGGATGGGCCAGAGCAGCAGAGGGCGCAAAAAAGAACGATCAAGATTGCGCGGCCAAGAAGCGCCAGCTGGACACATCCACTGCAAAATGCCACGGCGGCTCTTCCATCTCACGCCCGGGACTGTTGTGCGTTAGCCATCAGGTCACCACTGCACAAAAGCCACACGCACACAGCCAGACCTGCCCAATTTATCGAATATGACAGTCAACGCTCGAAACCAACATGTTTCCCAGCGTGGACCGTATATTTGGATACTGTGTCCTATCGGGCCCGTCGCGACACCATTCGAGCACAGACCAAATGCCAAGTTGTGGCGGTACACGTAAATTCCTCGGGGCGTGTATAATCCCAACTGTAACTCATCAAAAATTGGTGGCATTCCCATTTTTACACCAGCGAATGAGAACCTCCACCGCGGGTAATATGCATCCCAGAGTAGTTGAGCACTTTTGCACTCAACACGGATATTGTCGCGATGCCAATCATATTCTGCTTGATGGGAAGCCCGGCGGTATACATCACTGGTGCTGAGATCTACGTGCGGAGGGTTGATCTGAGCACCTGGGTGCAAAATTTCGTCAACGCGCCGAGCAAGAGCTTCAATTGTTTTCCCCCGTTGAGTTGAGCTGAGGTCTGCCAGAGGAACGCCGCTATAAACATGCCGTGTCACACAATCCCGACGGTTCAATACAGTTGATACGCGAGGGTCTGCGATGGGCATTGCCAGCAATCGACAACAGCCATTAGTCGAAGCATCGAGCTTACTCAACACAATGTCCAATGCATCAGACCAGTCCTCCACGCCGCGCTGGCTGAGGAGGAAGATCTGGTGGCCCTGGGTCTCGGTGCGCTTTCCTTGAGCGGACATCTGAAATTGGCCGTCGTGCCGGTAGAAGTACAACATCCTTGGGGTGTACAATACCAGAATCAATTCATCGAACGCGGCATCTTTGCGTACACCTGCGCAAGCAATCTTTACATTACTGAACTGGAAACCCCAAGTCTTGGTTGAATGCTTCCACATCATCATTGCGCTTTTACACTCTATACGCGATTCGCGTCGCAACCAGTCATAGCCAGCCCGGTGTATTCCACGGCGTGTACCATTACTACAATGACCAGGCTTTGGGTCCGCGATGTTCGAGATCCCATGAATGTCACAATCGAGTAACCGAGCTAAGTCTGCAAGGACATGACCACGCGCACTTTGCGACAATGCAAACAATGCCGAACCTTGAAACGCGGCCGCCGTGACAGCAACACTCGCTGAACCCCCAGATAGTATATCCTCAAAATCGGACGCTTTCAGACTAACAGAACGAATTCGCAGCTGAAAGCCACACTGCAGCAAACACGCTCGGCCAACGATCACACGTGCCATTTACGAGGTCAAATCTTCCAACGGGACAAGCGCAGAGATGTGTACGCAGTATGCGATGCACTCAAAATCCTGGAGGGGTTGGGGGCTCGATCGCCGTGCAGAGGTCGGAGCTGCAAAATGAACGTCCAATTGTATCATGCAGCATGGTTGCCAACCAGCAGAAATTCGCACGATTAGCCGAAGACTCGAGCCAGAACGTCGACGAGCACCAACTGGCCGACTCCAGAAACCCTGAACCCAAAAATGTTGTCATCTCTTGGGGGCATTCTTTTACTCCCGCTGCCTTCCGGCGGCCTTCCGCTGGCTTCCGCCGGCAGAGGCGGCCTCGTCTTCCGTCCGCCGCCTTCCGCTGGCCTTCCGCCGCCATCCGCCGAGGAAGGGATGACAACTCCTTCGATCCTCGAAGGCAAGGCCCTATTTGGAATGTCCCAGGTGGCACAAAGGCTGAAATTCGGCTGCACGCAAGAGCGACCCTGGGTAAGACTGACCTTTGGTGCGCGGCTTCCTTTGGGGCCGCGGGGGGGCCAAACACACGCGCACAAGCCGCTGCTGCCTCTTCGCTTTCAGCCACCTGGGGACCCATCTGTGCTCGCACCAAAGGTCACTCCGGCGAAAGGTCACTCTCACGTCGAATGCACTCATGCCTCCCCCCTACTCCTCCTCCTCCTCCTCCTCCTCCTCCTCCTCCTCCTCCTCCTCCTCCTCCTCCTCCTCCTCCTCCCTCCTCCTCCTCTCCTCCTCCTCCTCCTCCTCCCTCCTCCTCCTCCGCCTCCTCCTCCTCCTCCTCCTCCTCCTGCTCCTCCTCCTCCTCCTCCTCCTCCCGCTCCTCCTCCTCCTCCTCATCCTGCTCCTCCTCCTCTTCCTCCTCCTCCTCCTCACTCTCCTCCTCCTCCTCCTCCTCTCCTCCTCCTCCTCCTCCTCCTCCCGCCTCCTTCTCCTCCTCCTCTTCCTCCTCCTCCTCCTCCTCTCCCTCCTCCTCCTCCTCCTCGTCCTCCTCCTCCTCCTCCTCCTCCTCCTCCTCCTCCTCCTCCTCTCTCTTGAGAAATGTCGATGCACGGCGAATGTGCGCGGCGAACGGGACGGGCAGAAAGGGGCGGGCAGGCAGGGCGCGGCGCACTCTTGGGCGCCCGAAGCATCCTGGGTAGCTCGGGCCCGGGGTAACTTGGATTCCCGAAAAACGAACCCGAGTTAGCCCTGACCCGAGTTACCCCTGACGATTCGGAGCTCTGACACTCGGTGTCCAGAGCCTGGCATAGGCCTGGCTCTCCCGGACGCCCGCCTGGCCGGTGTGCGCGGCCTGGGCCAGGGCCCGCGATGGGAACCTCAAGGATCCCGCTGGCACTTGTCAGGAACTCACGCTCGCGACGGGATTGGCGAACAAACCTAGGATCCAGGCGTTGCAATTTTGTTCACAACCGGCGTTTTCGCTCAACTTCGGGCCCCGAGACCCTCACAGATCTATCCGGCTTCAAAAATGACGCAGAAAGATGGGGTCTAGGGCTCCGGGCGTGATTTTCCACGATGCTGCAATTTGTTCGCTACGTCGGATCTCAGGAAAGGGGATGCACGCACCCTGGAAGGGTCTTCGAACGACCCGCTCCTCAAATAGAAACAAGTCCAGTTAAACGATAGATGTCTCACGTCGAAGTCTGTGGGGGCATGAAGGCTGAACACGTCGGGCTAGGGCCTGCGCTCGCAAAGTGCAGTGTCACGCGAAGTGCAGTGTCGTGCGAAAAGGCCACGGCTACGCCTGATCCTACACAAAACGACAACGGATCACGGAGATGCAGCAGAGCCAGGGCCCCGCTTCCACGTGGACGGCCCTGGGAACCCTGGTTGCACTGGGGCGCTGGCAGATCTCTTCGGGGATATGCAATTCTACTCTCGCCGGGCTTGGCAGAGCTGCCCTTGCTCGCAGGGCTCCGTCGAGGGCGAGACGCCAGCCCTCTGACTCCTCGATGACAAGGCCTCCTCTGGAGCTGGCCCTGTCTGGCCGACCGCTTCGCTGATCACTGGAGCCAAGCGCGGGGACAACTACTGGGGGCGGCGCGAAGAAACCAGGCAGGCCACAGCTGGTGAGTTTCGTGGGGGCGGCTGGTGGGTCCTTCCTCCTGCTAGGAGTCTCAGAAGTGCACACCCTCACCTCGAAAGCAGCGGCTCCGTGCAGCCGGGCCGAACGGAACCTTGGTCACCTTTGCAACTTCGTGCCTGGCACGCGTACAGCCATGCCCCGCATCGAGTCCTCCGGCTCCTCCTCCTCCCTCCTTCCCTCCTTGCCTCCCCCACCCCCTCCTTCTCCCTCCTCCAATTCACTGTTCTGAAAGATGTGTATCCTCCTTGTCGCACCCCCCAGACGTGATGGTAGGGCGGACTGGTCGTTTCGCTTGAAATTTCCCCACGATCAGCGACCCTGAAGCATAACAGTCGCAACAACTAGAAGGATGTAGGGTGAGCCGTTGTCAAAATGGTCGCATTGCTCATTCGTCTACAGCAGTTGCAACATTTACAGGGACGGAAAGGTGGTGCTCAACATGGGGATGTCGTTTTAGCGCCGCGCGCATTCGCCTCGTCTTGCAAAAGCTACAAAGGACGGGGGCGTTTTCAAAATGGAGCTACCGTCTTCGCGCCATGTTTATTCGTCATAAAAACTTTGTAACACTTGCGTACAAACATGGGGAGCTGCTCCCCTTAAAACGGAGTTCTTTCCTTAGCTCAGCGCACACTCGTCTTACAAGTTTGCAACACTTGCAAGAATATCTAGGACAGCTCCTCTTCAAAATGTAGATATCGCTTGAAAGTAAATGAGCATGCGAATGCAAAGCATTTCAACATACGTAGCAGCTGCACGGTGCGTGCGGCCCTTTTCTCTGGAGGCTATCGCTGGAGCCCTCCGTCAAAAAATCATGGCCAAACCTTTGGGTGTGTCCTACAATCACAAGGATGGGAGGCGGTCGCTCTTCGAGAAGATCGTCCCTACGCCTGGTTGCACGGTTTCCCCCGGGGCCGTAGGCGACCCGAGGAGGAGGATGAGAAGGAGGTAGAGGGGGAGGGGGAGAAGAAGGAGGAGGAGGAGGAGAAGGAGGAGGACGAGGAGGAAGAGGAGGAGGAGGAGGAGGAGGAGGAGGAGGAGGAGGAGAAGAAGCAGGAAAAGGAGACGGAGGGAGGACGAGGAGAAGGAGGAGGAACGGAACGGAAGTGCCCGCGGACGGGGGAGTGCACAGCACTAAATATGCAAGCGAATGTACTGGCACAAACTTAACTGGGATATAACCTACACCACAGGCGAGGCCCAAAACTATCCCTTGGATTGGGCCTCTCTCGCCAACTCCTTGACACGAATTCGTTCTAACAGCGCAGCCATTCGTTGCTCATAGAGAGGGGCGGCATCAGCACTGGAGAATGAAGCCCTCACCACGGTGGGGGCGTCCTGACACGGAGGGTCGGCGGAGAGGCGTAGCCTCTGGAACGGAACCGCACGATCAACAAAGGCCCGAACACGCGGGTTCGGGCAATGACCCTTTCGATACCCAGCCAAGACGTCCAACCCTTTACGCGTGGGGGCCTCGCAACTCCGACTGAGCTTTATCCCCCCCCCCCCCCTGGGACCACCCCCCACAACGAAGGCACAAGACCTGCTCCTTGGACGCATCACGACGCGACACCGAACCATCACCAGTTTGCCGAGACAGCGTCCCCGACATGGCGACGAGAGTGTGTCCCATGGGATCATGGAGCAGCTTCTTGAAGAAAGATGGCAGCCCCGAACATTCGTCCATGGGCGCTTCATTCACTGGGCAACTGAGCACACGAAAACAAAGAGTACATTGAGTGCCTAGTGGTCCGTGCTCCCACTTATGCCACGACACCTTTCGCCGTGACCGCCCAGAGAAAATTCGACGAGGCCTTGCCCGCCGAACTTCATTTGCACAAAGAGGCAGCACCGTAATTGCAAGCTTCATGAAATGCCCTGCCCTTTCGCCAGCTAGGCCCAGCTCTTGTGAAAAGGCTGGCGAGGGGCTGGGACGCAGACTGAGCCCGTCCTTGGCATAGCGATCCGCCGCCGCATTGGCTACGGCCAAAAACCGCTCAACCCTTTCTAGGGCTTCTATCTGCTTTCTCTCTCACGATGGGCCTTTACATGACGGGTAGTGTGAATCATAGCGGTACCCTCGAGCTGCTGCGCAAAACCACGAATACCAGCGAACTTGGTTGACAGCGCAAGCTGGGCATGCACGTCCTTCTGAGCTAGGCGCATGGCCGCCATGCAATCAGCACCGAGCTCCGCTGGTCGCGTAGCTATCTGCCCACAAATCGCGATCGCTACGTGCTCAGCCATGGCTGGTGTTTGCGGCAAGGGCCCCGGGACGACGCCTTCGACGATCGCTACGGGATCCTCGCCAGCATCAGGACACACAGCCACAGCCCAGGCAACGCGCTGCAGTGGCCGAATCAGTGGTCTGCTGCTGGACACGTCCGAACCCAACCACAACGGCGCTGAACTGGTCAAACTCGCTATATCTTCAGGCTGCATGTCCAGTGCGTCGCCCTCCCTGCCATACAGGTAAACCTCGGGCGAAACCAAGGGGCAGGGCAACTCACTGTCGGCATAAACATGAACACCGCTCGTGCAAATTGGTAAATCAGGGTTGTCGCGAGCAGCATTGAGGAATGCGCCAGGCACCTCAGAAGCTTCGCGCGCTTCTGCTACACGAGGGAGCTGGCAACTAGATAATATGTGGTGGACTGTGTCAGGTTGACCGCACTCACACAACCCGTCACACACGTACCCAGCATGCATCGCCCTATCGTTCGCCCACAGTCCACCACATCCGCATGTTTGTATTACATACTTCTGGTATCGCGTATATATCCTGGCCTTCGGTGCTACCGTATCCCTGATGAGATTAAGGGTCGCACGAGAGCCTTCAGGAAAGCCTAGGTGCCTCGCCAGGTCTAACTCACGCTGACGCTGCAAACCTTGCTCCACCATGTCCATAAGGAGGGGCGGAGGGTGGTCTCTAATTCGACCTCCAGGCCGTTGTGGTCAAACCGCTTCAAGGGGCCATCCGCTCGCCACCCAGCCCTCTCAAGACATAATGCTGCTCGAGCTAGCGGGCCCCGGGATCTATTCCACGATTCACACTCGACAGGCTTGGATAGATCCCAAAGCTTGAGAAGCTCAGCTCGCGAAACTAAAGATAGTGCAGGGCGCCGCGAAGCGGTCCAGACCATTCGACACCATTGGATCGCTGGTGCCAAAGCTGGCCTACCGCTACTATCTCCGAGCAAGGCAACCTTGGCCCTCAACGAGACACCTCCGTGACTTGGGCCATTGCTGTGGGCCATTATTCCCCTGAGACTGAGCCGCCCCGAGGCCGCGAGACCCAAGAGCGCCGCCCCGAAACTGCAGGCAGGGGCAACTCCTTGACGGGCAACCTTCCTGAAAGGGGGTCTCTTTGGGTCCCTTAAATCGCCTTCGGAGAGCTCGGACCTTTCGAAATCGTGAAACGCCATCGCTGCTTCAGTCGAGCATGTGGTCCACGCCCCCTAGCCCCCGCAGGCTCATCGATGCCTAGATATGCCGCGCTGGATTTGCATACACTGGGCGGCAGCCCCAAAGATTCACAAACATCCCGAGCAAGATCCCTGGACGTCGCCATGATGGATAGCTTATCCGGGTTGAGGCCTGCATTGAGGGCGCGGCTTGCGTCCTCGAAGTGTTCCATGCTCTCTATCGCCACACCTTTCGCTATGTCGTAGTGACTGGAGGAGATGTGGATACCTGTGTCATCTATGTAGTTCTGGAAATCTACCAACGGCGCACGCTGCACAAATATGTCCAGAGCATCAACTGCATGCACCTTGATCGCCAGATCATTGTAACCGCCACCCGCTGGAAGCCCATACCTCGCGATCAGCGGTGTTGTCGCACGATTACGCCCCAATCGAATCACACGCGGGCTCATCCACATGTTGAACACAAGCTTGAGCCATGATGTTGGGACTCCGTGGCGCAGGAACTTGTGTCTCCGCTCCAGCAGCGGGATGGATTCGTAATACTTGCCCCAGTCAGCAACAATGACCACTCCACGCCTGTGCGCCGCTTGATTGCTTTCAGAACGCACCGCCTGCAGCCGCGCACAATCTATGGCAGATCGTCCTTTGCTCGCACCCCAGTAGCGCCAGTCCAGATCTGCGTGCATCTGAGCCACCATCGGCTTCCTCGCCCTCTGCCACACACGGTACATCATAGCATTCAAAATAATGAGTCGGTTGCCGCCTGGCGGCTTTCCCAAAAACGGCACCTGAGTCCAACATAATTGCTTCGGCAGCATGCCTATCGCCTCCGACGCAGCCATCAACATGCTAAGAACCTCCAGACCTTCGTCGCCCAAGAAACACAGGTGATGCGGGTGGAGATTGTCGAAGCTCGTAGCTGTGGTCGCTGGGAAGGACTTGGCGGCACCTCGTATCTCATCCGCTGTGAGCCTGGGGCATATCGATCGGTCGGGTACCCAGGCTGGCATCGCAACATCCGAGGCTTTCCAAAGCTTGCGATACATCTCCACCTCTTGTGCCACAGTGACGACTGGATCTCCTGACAGCGCCCCAATAGCCACGGCAGGGGACGGGGTTGCCTTGATCTTTGTAACTCGATGCAGCGGCTTCGAGCCTCCCTGCGTCGCCATCTTGCACCAGTCTGCCCATGCTTGGTTGGAATCCTTCAGCTGCCCTCTCCCTGCGCTTATCACATCATCTGATATTTCATCTAAGAACTGCTGGATGCGATCCATGTCCATTGGCGCCGTGTTCATGAGGGCTCGTGCTTGGACCACCGTGGAATCTAATCTGGCATTGACCCCTGATCATGGAAAATGTACTGATGGAAACGACATGGTTTCCTCATAACAACGCATCATCCCATCTTGGTCAGACTGAGCATATAACCTCTGTATGGTAACAATGCTTTCCCGGAGCCACTGCCATCCTTGCGCAACGCTCTGCACTGCATTGTCGTCTAAGATATTGCTCGCTGCGTCGACCCATCGCGGCTCCAGGTTCCGTGCGTACGCTCCTCGCCGCTCGAGATCAATGCCGGCCGGCGTTCTGCGCAACATACTCCGCAATCGCTACTGCATACCCCCCATGCGCATTCGAAAGGAATGCCCACGACAAACCTAGATCACTGCTCTCATTTTGTGCTAGTTCGAGCGCTCGTCTCGCCAACGCGGCATGCAGTGTCCAGTCGATCGGCTGAGTCAGAGGGCCAGGCGGCGGAGTCGCAGGCAACTTTGTCGATACCGTGTAAACGTAGTGCTGAATCTTGCATCCGTTGCCGACTAGGGACAGCTGGACTGGCCGATGAGCTTTCTTGTGCCAATGCATGGCTGCATGAACTCCTCTGTATCCTCTCACGATCGCATTGTTCAAGCATATAGTCGATCGTGCTCACTCCCGTGCCTCCTCGACATGTAACTTTCGCAGGGACAGCTGTGATCAGATCAGCTTGCTGAGGGAATCCAGAGTGTTCTAATATGGATACGTCCATGTTCCAGTCACCTGCAATCAGTCCAGGCCCCGAGACACCCGACAGCATCCTTCCAGCAGCCGCTAGGACCTCTGCATTCAGGCCCGCTGGGCCTATCGAGTCTTTCAGGTACACGTTGAGGATGGATCTCGGCGGCCATCCTCTGATGTCTACGATCATATGCTGAAGCCGCTGTGCACAAATGAGTTGGCCTCCTGGTGGGTGTCGCAGTCCTAGACCATCTCGTACAAACACCGCAACTCCTCCAGAAGGAATCGAGCCACTGGTGGCCCTTGCTGGCATGGCCGAACACCTCCAGCGCCCCCCAGCAGCCCATGAATACAACGCCTCCAGAGTCACCTCCGTGAACCCTATCTCCTGGCACAGCACAATCGCAGCATTCGTCCTCTCCAAACGTGATTTCAGCGTAGCTCCCCCTCCACTCGAATTGAAGGTCTCGGTGCTGAGCGTTCCCTGCATCATGGGTGTCGTTGGCTGCCTCAATACGTTACCACGTAGCCGCAGCCCTGACATGAGAGGTACATTCCCGTCATTAGGAACATCGCTGCTTCTTGCCAAGCTCTCGGAGCTTGGCGGTGAACGCTTCCGCGCCTGACTTGGCCGCCTCGATGAGCTGCTGCTGCTCGGGCTCGTCCAGCTCATCACATACACGCTTTTGTGCTTCACAACGTCCGTCATCATCAGGATTGTTGCCATGCTTGTGATCATCATTATCAGCATTGTCATGGTCCACTTCCATCTTGGGTCCTGGCATGTTGGCCGCGAGGACCCCACGTAGCTTGCCCCATAGCGGCGAAGCCAGGCACTGTCGCACACCGTCGTCTTGGACATCATCAGCCTTGAGGTCCAGAGGGTCACGCACTCCAGCAGGGGGGGGTGCATGTCCAGCAAGCTGCTGGGCGGCGGTGCTAACATCTTCCTGCAACGTGGTGACCTCAATCCTCGTGGCCTCCAGCGTAGCCCGCTTCGTCTGTAGAGAGGTCTGGAGCTCCTCCAGCAACTTCTCCTTCTCTGATCTGTCTGCTTCCAGCTTCTTGACCGCCGCTGACGCCTTCTGCAAGTCTTGCGTGGCCCTGCGGTGGGTGACAACTGGAGTCCGTAGCCCTTTTCTGTCGTACTTTGATGTTATCAGTCTTGGCTCGGATGCTCTGCCGCAGCTCATCAGCTTCGCTGCCACTCGGCAAAGACTTGATGCTGGCCTCGAAACACGCGAGCTGCGCAGACAGCTTTGACTTCTTGATCTCATCACTGTCGCTCTCGCTGATCTGAGATGCCTGGGCTGGGTCGACGGCCATCTTCCAGGGTGGAGGCTTGGCAGACCCTGCATTCGACTTCCCATCGAGTTCGACATCGACGCATTCGTGTTCTGGGGAACTGCACTGCGCAGGAGCTTCTCAGTAGCCTCGAGCCGCTTGTCGAAAAAGTTCGACGGGGCAGCCGCTTTGCCAGGCGCCGAACCTGTCTGTCGGCCGCCTCCTCTTTTCCCCACTCCTGCAAGGCGCTCCTCCTCCCACTTCTTGTGGTTGTCCCAGGCAGCCTGGCGGATGCGGGTGGGCGCAGCTTGCCCGCAGGAGCATCGCACACGACACGCCCAGTTCGCACTCGCCACTCCACACCTGCCGCAGGCCCAGAAGGGCCTCCGTGGCCCTCGCAGCACATCTGGGATGTCAGGGGACGGACTCGGTCCCATGGGCCCCGCAGGGGAGTCCTCGGAATCGTTACAAAACTTTGGCCCGCAAGCACGAGCCGCACTGAAGATACGTGCTTGCAAGCACAGGGCGCCGCCTGTGCCAGTACGGCTGGGGAAGGAGAAGGAGGAGGAGGAGGAGGAGGAGGAGGGGTCGCCAAAACCCTTCGGAGAAGCCCTCCACGCCTGGCCTCGTCTTTCACGATCTTGTGGGGGATCGTGCTGGGCTTCGTGCTCCTCCACCTGCAAAAGGCCTTCCGCGTGTGAGCTGGGCGGCCTGGCCCGTGCACAGCGTGTCGGCGCCAGGGGCTGCCTTTTTTGAAGAGGCGGTCGTTTTTCAAAACGGGCACCTCGCTGTGGACGGTTTGCCCCGGGGCCGCAGGCGACCCGAGGAGGAGAGGGCGCGGAGAGGGAGGAGGAGGAGGAGGAGGAGGAGGAGGAGGAGGAGGAGGAGGAGCAGGAGGAGGAAAAGGAGCAGGAGGAGGAGGAGGATGGGTCGCCAAAGCCCTTCGGAGAAACCCTCCACCTCGCTGGACACCTCGTCGAACCGTACAGTCGGACCTAAGACAGAAGAACACCCTTTAAGATCATGAGACCCTCCGCCGGCCAAAACTCACAGAACAGCCAAGGGTTCTCTCCCCAGGATGCACAGGAACATCCAACAAGCACGGAGAAGATCTGGGTACCCTTCCCGAACCAACCTTGATTTTGTACCTCGGTCCGACCGTACTCTGACCCCAGCACAAACATGCGACGTCCTGAGTTGTTCCATAATTACGGAGCCCCTGGAAATCCCGACCCTCTCCCCGGGACCGGTTTTTCATCCCGAGTCGCCTTTCTTTCTTGACGGCCCCGAGGCCCGGCGAGGGCCCCCCCGAGGCCGAAAATCGCGAAGAGCCGCCCTCCCGGCGAAACTGCGAGCAGCGAAACTGCCTCGGTCCGACCGTGTGGTCATGCCGCATGCCCTCTTGGGTTTCCAGCCTGCGCGCTGGCAGGATCCCAGGGCAGCGCTCCTCTGCCCACAGAAAGGGCCCCCCCGCCTGCACGGTTCCCCCTGGGGCCGGACGTAGGCGACCCGAGGAGGAGGAGACGGAGGAGGAGGTGGAGGAGGGGGAGGGAGAGAATGAGATGGAAGAGGAGGAGGAGGAGGAGGAGGAGGAGGAGGAGAAACCCTCCACCCCCGCCGCCCGAGACCAGCAGGCCCACGGGGAGTGAGGGCCTCTCGAGGCGGTGCTCCACTTGCAGTGAGGGGGCAGGCCTGCCGAGAACAACCACGATGAGGGGGGAATTTCAGACGAGAGGGTGCGTTGCAGCATCGCTGATGCATCTTGGATTTACTCTGGCCCTCCTCCTCCTCCTCCTCCGCCTCCTCCGTCTCCTCCGTCTCCCCCCTCCCCCTCCTCCTCCCTCCTCCCCTCCTCCTCCTCCTCCTCCTCCTCCTCCTCCTCCTCCTCCGCCTCCTCCTCCTCCTCCTCCTCCTCCTCCTCCTCCTCCTCCTCCTCCTCTCTCCTCCGTCTCCTCCTCCGTCTCCTCCTCCGTCTCCTCCTCCTCCTCCTCCTCCTCCTCCTCCTCCTCCTCCTCCTCCTCCTCCTCCTCCTCCTCCTCCTCCCTCCTCCTCCGTCCTCCTCCTCCTCCTCCTCCTCCTCCTCCTCCTCCTCCTCCTCCTCCCCTCCTCCCCTCCTGCTCCTCCTCCCCCTGCTCCTCCTCCTCCTCCCCCTCCTCCTGGATCCTGGAACCTGGTGGCGTGCGTAGTCGTCGACTGCCGCCCCCTTACAGAGCTGGTCCTCCTCCTCCTCCTCCTCCTCCTTCTCCTCCTGCTGCTCCTTCTCTTCTCCTCCTCCTCCTCCTCCTCCTCTCTCCCTCCCTCCTTCTCCGTCTCCTCCTCCGCCTCCTCCTCCTCCTCTTTCTCTTTCTCCTCCTCCTCCTCCTCCTCCGCCTCCTCCTCTTCCAGAGTATAACAAAAACTGCGTAAACGTAAACTTTCGGAGCTCCGCGCGGACTTCTTCAATGGGCGCTGGAAACCTCCTCCCTGGCGCGCGGAGCCCGCCAAGGACGACGCCAGAGGCGCCGCCAGGAGGGACCCGGTGCGGATCCAAGAACTCCGCGCGGAGCTCCGACAGACATGCTTATGCTGCTTTTCTTCTTTGACCCTTCCCCTCGTTCTCTCCCTCCGCCCTCTCTCCCACTGTCGATTCGTCTATGCGTGCGGACGATCACTTCGTCGAGATGGCAAACGTTATGATATCGGGGGCCGCGGGGCTGGAAGGTGTGTGTGTGACAGTCGGGCCAAAGTCAAGCATGACCCCGAGAGATTTGACGGCCCCTTGTGTGCTGCTGGGTTTGCGGAGGCCATACAGGCCACACCGCAGCCAGCCTTTGATTGTCATCCTGACGAGCATGCCCATTTTCTCAACACTGAGTTGAGAATGGAAGTGTCCACATGCTTCCCACCAAAGAGGTCGCCTCAGGGTCGAGAGACCCGACAGTCTTGGATATCCGAGGGCTCATTAACACTCATGGACCAGCGCTCGGCGGGAAGAAGGGACTTACATGTTTTGCGACTGCGTCTCAACAAACTCCTGCTCTCATGGATGTTCGCCGCTTGGGCCTCGGACGGGAAGGAGGAGGGAGCGTGGTTCTGCTACAGAAGGTGTGCATTCATGTGGTCAGTGCGAGTGCCCCTCCCGTGCTCTCTTGGTCGATGCGTGTCATGCCGTTGCCTACTCTGGATGTGCCCTTATGGAAGCCGCTACCTACTTCTTCCAGCATCTGGGGATTCTGGACTCTGGCCCAAATGCCCCACGGCTCCCAGGACATCGTACACCTGGAGCCTCCCGACTGCCCCCTGGTAGGGATCCACAGGAGCCTACTACAGCTTCAGGGTGTGGTATCACGGTTCTGGAAGTGGCAAGGTTTCCTCTTGGCATTTACGCACATTTTCATTCGGGCATCTGTGTTTGTGATGCAGAAGTCTACCAACCTGGACTCTGTTGCTCACTGTGAGAAAGTGGTCCGGGGTATCACTGACGCATTGAACAAGCCACATGCCGCTGAGGCATTTGCTGCGTTACGCCGCTTGGGGGCCAATTCCAAGAAAAATCGTATGAACAAAGACTTGCCCATTTTCACGGTATACATGGGGTCGCCGTGGTATCCGCCAAGCAAGCCGCCTGTCGTTGGCAACCACATTTTGTGTCGTTTGAGCTCGCGGCCACGTTTGAGCTACGAGATGTAAACAGTATCCAAGGGCATTTCGGTCGCGTTGCCTACTCTCGGATGTCCCCCGAGCATGTGTCGACGACCTCAATTTCCACTCTGTCTGAATTTCAGCAGTCATATAGGCAAGCCAAGAAGGCAGCAGCAGGATGTCACGGCTTCACTGGTGGTCTGGTACATGCGTTCGCTAAAGACTTGGCCGCTCTATTTTACCCCCTGCAGTTGAAGTGTTCTGTGACCCTTCTTGAGCCACTGCAGTGGAAAGGGCGGTTCAACCGAAAAACTTCTGAAGTCCGAGACTGCGGATCCCAGGCAATATGCTAATTCCAAATCGATCCTGGTTTCTTCCCAGCTGGGCATGGCGTCCAGGAGGTGTCTCAGGAAACGGCTGATGCCAGCACTTTTCGAGGCCGCCGGAGAGTCGCAGTTCGGAGGTATCCCCGGACGTGGCACCACTCACGCCTCTCTTGTGCTTCGTCTGGCCATGTCGGCGGCAGAGACTCGGCAGCAGTCGTGTAGTGCATTATTCATGGATGTGGTGCAGGCTTTTTATCGCACGCTTAGAGAGTTGCTCGTATGCTCGCCGTCGAACGACGATGCAGTTGCGTGTGTCGTGCGGGCCGCTGGCATGCCACCGAATGCGATGCACGTGCTGGCCAAGCGCAACAAGAAACACGGCACACTGTTGGAACAGCATGCTACACGGGGTACGGTGGATGCGCATGTGATGGCACAGACAGAACAGTGCTACCAGACGCCATGGTATCTGTGTGAAGGCCCCCACCCTCAGTGTTCCCTGGGCAGCCGCTCGCAGATGTCCTCTGTGAAGTCCTCATGGCGGATTGCATCAACGAAGTGCGCAGCGTGCTTGACGCTGAGGGCCTTGCATTCCACTTGCCAGTGGACGAACATCCTAGTGTCACCAAAATATTACTGGACGACGCCCCGGCGCAGACTATTCCAGTATAAGATGTGGAATTCGCAGATGACGGCACTATCAGGATTACTATGCCGGCTGAACGTTTATATGATGCAATGTGCCGCACCCTAGCGCTAGTATCAGACGTATTTGCAGCCACCGGTAATCTATTGAAGATTGGACCTACCAAAACGGCCGCGCTCATGTGCGTACGAGGTAAAGGCGCCAAACTAGCGAAACGGGAGATTTGGCACGATAATAGTGGGATGGTCCGTGGTACTTCAGTTCTCTTGGGACAAGTCAAGGTACCGGTGGGCCATAATGCCCGAAATCAAATATCGTGCCACATCTACCACCGACACGCTACGTGTTCTGCGCACAAGTGTTTGCTCCCCTGGCGCTGTCTGACGGTACGCGGATGATGTTTGCAGACAGTTTGGTTATGTCAGGTCGACTGTGGAATGCAGGGGCATGGACGGAGCTTACGAGGGGGGAGTGTGAGCAGGCAGATGGGGGAGGTCATGAAGGTATATCGAGCAGGGGCGAAAGTGCGATTTGTCGAAGCCGAATCTTGTGTCTCCAACCAGCAAGTGCTGGCCCAACTCCAGCGCCCCTCACCAGACACCATGCGGAAGGCAGCCCGCCTTCGGCTGCTCGGCTCCCTCTTGCACTCTGGCCCTAAGACAGCGCTCGCACTTCTGAGGGCCGCATGGGCTGCTGCCAATCGGAGTCGCACGCGGATCGGTATGGTTGTTCAGGACTGTGATTGGTTGCGCGAATCTGCCACTGCTTGTGCGACGCTGCCCCCCGCGGGAGAAGATGTTGCGCCCTGGGAGGCATTGATTCGGAAAGGTCACGTCCCGTGGAAGCGAATCACAGGACTGGCCCTCAAGGCCACCGCACAGGCCCACTTGCGCAGTACAGCAGCAGCTGATACCGACAGGGAATTCTTTCGCGTGGTCAGCCCAGTCGGTGTGCCTCCTCGAATCTACACCGACGTAAATGGAATGCTGGTGGACCCCCCGGCCCCTCGTACCCCACCTACCAGTGTGGATGTGCAGTGCCCCTGGTGCGCAGTCAAGTTTCGAAAGGGAAATCCGCTCAGGGACCATGCGGCCAGAGTGCACCGGCAGCAGGCCTCATTGGCCAAAGCGTGGGCAGCCCCAGATGGCCATTGCGGGACCTGTCTGTCCACATACCACCATCGACATCACTTGGCTGACAATCTCACCACTGGATCCCCGCGCTGCCTGTGTGTGCTGATGAGCGAGCCGATTGGGCCCGTTGGCCTCCAGTTGTGTGATATGGTTCGCGCTGGGCCTGGTTCCTGGACCACGGGCGGAGGCCCAGCCTATCATATTAACTCGGATAATTGAAAGCAGTAGCTATCTGTTATATGTATAACATCTAAGCTTATTTTCTGATATTCGATCTCTCTCTCTCTCTCTCTCTCTCTATATATATATACATTCTGTACAGATCCAGATTTCAGCATTTCGGCGGGGGGTCGGGCTCCCAGGGTGGCCCTCGGACGTCGGGCGGTCGCTGCGCCGACCATCACGGCCCCTGGACCCCTCGCAGAGCATGCGACTGCGACGGCCGCGACGTGTGGGGCAGGAGGGAGCACGGGACGTCCTCCTGGAACCGGATCCTGCCCTATCCGACGCCGATTTTGGGTGTGCTGCGACCGCCGCCGCCGCCGCCGCTGCCACTTTTAGCCGAGCCGATCCAGTGCAGCACGGAGCGCTCTCCGAGCAGGCTGTTCTTCCCCGAGCGCTACACCGGACTGGCGAGCGATCTGATCCCGTGTGCCATTCGTCGAAATGAATACTTTGTGCTGAATCTATACTCGGGACGGAAATGGGCTGGCGATGTGCAGGCCCAAGTGGAGTGATCACATTACTCCCATGACTATATCATTCTTTGTGTTGTCTATAGATATTGTGATTCATGCCGCAATGGAGGATATGATGAACAAGAATACCGTCGTGTGGTTGTGTCGGGGAGGTCCCCCGTGAGAAACCTGATCCGCGTCGGGATGGGCCGAGGGCTCAGGGGCGCCACCTCTTCGCACACATGATACGTTTTCTGGGGCGAGACAGCCGTGTCAGAACGGCACATGGAGCAGTTTTGGTTTGATAACTCATGGCTGTGTGCTATGCTAGAGCTATTTGCCATGCGCATGGAAGTTGGAACGTGTTGCTGGGTGGAACACCCACAGCCTTGCCATTGGCGGCTGCAGGCCGCGAGCTCGTTCACTTGCCACCCGCTTCGAGCCATTATGCCGTCTCCGGCCGCGACGTGCACGGACAAAGCTCCAGGGCCCCTACGCGTGTTGTTGCGCTGCGCATGGACGGTCTGCACAACAGCCTGGTCAGCACACCAGGTCGAGGGCTTTGTTCGCACGGGAGGGGTGGGCATGAGACTCTTCTGGGGTACGACGAACAAGACCGTGAGTGGAGGACGGCCAAGAAGAAAACTTCTCCCCCGGGGCTCCCACGGCGATCAGGGCACGAGTGCAGACATACTGCCTGGGGATATGATCGAGAATGCATCGGTTCGAGACAATATTTTGCAGCTATACCTCTAAGACTCAGGAGCCCTGAGGGACTTGCATCTGCTGCCGCTGCAGCGCAGACTGCAGCCCGGCTGGGCTCACCTTTTGTGCCCGTTGCCGGCTTCCTCGCACCACTCCTTGAGTGCACCCTCCTGCTCCCGCCCTGCCCAGCAAGTAGGCCGCTGGAGGCGCCGTGTGCGGTCACACACGCGCCACAGGATGAGGGGGAGGGATGGGAGCTCGGGGATTGCAGCATGGGGGGGATCGGTTTCTCACAAGGCCTTGGCGCCCGTTTTGACCGCTTGCTCCAGTTGCTGCCAGATAGCTGCGTGCCGCCCTCCTCTGACAGGCCGCGCGCCTCATCAGATTCGCAATCCAAAAATCCTCTCTCCCTCCACCTCCGCCGCCGCCGCCGACGACGACGGAGGCGTCCTTTCTTAGGGGGCTGCGCGCTCGGGAAAGGGGCTTCTGCGGGTTCGCGGGATTCGGTTCGTCTCCCTCTCGGGCCCCTCGTGCGTTTTGCTGGATCCGGCTCGCGCGCAGGCGCCCTGTTCCAAGGGTCGGGGTCTAGCGTTGGCTCAAGCGCTGGCTCAATCACTGGCTCAAGCACTGGCTCCGTAGCCATTTTGGCTCAAGCGCTGGCTCAAGCAACACGGGCCGACGATGGGCGCTCTCTTAGCGGAGGTCCGAGACGGAAATTCCGCTCTACAGGAATGGGAGGGCGTACCTGGCCTTCACCTGCGCTTCGATTTCCTGTCCGCGAATGGCGCGGACCCCGCCCTGCTGCATTCCTGGCGGCACGGGCGCTCTCTCGGGGCGTCGCCTGTCGTCCCGAGGCAGGTGCGCAACCATCCTTCCGTCACGTCCCAGCTCGCGTGGGCCGAACGCGAATGGGACCGCCTGGCTGAGTCGGGGAAAGTTTCCTTCTTCCCGGCTGATGCCCCTCCGCCCACCTCAACGTCAACCCGTGCGGCTTAATCCTGAAGCCGCGCCCCGGGGCGGACGCCGAGGCCGACGAATCTGAGCGCTTCAAAGCGCGTTTAATCGTCGATTTGCGGCGGGGGGGCGTCAACGAGTGCATGCCAAACGCCGACGTCGCGCGCGGCGCGCTGGATCAGGCTGCGTCCCGCATGTCCGCGGGTCCCTGGTTGTTCGTCCTCGACCTGCGCATTTTTTTTTTTTTTAAAAAAAAAAAAAAAAAAAAAAAAAAATTGGCGTGTTTCCGACGCCGACTCGTACGCCCTAGGCTTCTATTCCCCTGGCAGGCGCCAGTTCGGGAAATACAATTATTTACCATTCGGCCTCAAGCCCGCGCCTGGCATCAGCGACACCAATGTGAAGGAGATTGTAAGAATCCTCCGCTTACGTACCGAAGTTGACCTTTTAGACTTCGTCGACGACTTGTTAGGCGCGGCGCCGGATGAACCCACGGCTTGGCAAAACCTGTGTCGAGCTGTCCGCTTCCTGTTGCGGCGTGGCATCCCAATCAGTGCCAAACCCAGCGGCATCCGAGCACCTGCGCGCCGACAAACCTGGATCGGCTGGGTGTTCGATACCGCCGAATGCATTATCACCGTGCCGCCTGAAAAGACTGACCGCTGTCGCGAATTGTGCGCTGCCGTTCTCGAGGCAGACCAACACCGCACGCTCCGCAGCAAACAGTTAGCATCGGCAGTAGGTTTGGCCTCGCACATCGCGGAGCTCCTTCCGCAGTTGCGGCGCCGGCTGCACCCTCTTTGGGCAGATTTTAATGCGTCGGGGGTGTATTCGGCGCGGCGTGCCAGCCCCTTGGCCGACCCCCCGGTGACTCTCTCAGATCTCAATCGCGCGGCCCTGGCGCACATCTGCTCGGCCTTATGTACGCCCCCGGTGCGTTCCTTGCACTGTGACGGCGGCCCTCTCAGCATGTGGGGCCACAAATCTCCCGAATTCGCTGATTGGGCGAACCTTGCCCGCAAAGGCGCAATCCGGGTCGTGGAGTGCGACGCCTCCAAAATGCACGGGTGGTCATACCACCTGTGTTGGGACAGCCGCGTTGTCGCCGATACGTGGCCTGACAACTTCGAATCCCGGGAGGCGCAGCCCAATTCCTTGGAAATCAATTACAAGGAGTTGCGGGTTGCAGTCCAGTGCCTTCTCAGGGAGTCTTCTTGCTTAAAGGGTTGGCGAATTTTGTTCAGGCTCGACAATTCCGCTGCCGTGCATTACGTTAATGTGCGCTACGGGCGGATACCTTCCCTCGAGTCTCTGGCGCATCGTTTTGAAAGCGCCGAGCGGGCAGCTCAATGTTGGGCTCTAGCCTTGCACATCCCTGGCAAGAGCAACGTCATTGCAGACGCGGGATCCCGGTCACTGGACTTCGCGCGTTCCTGGCGCGAGGATCAGTACAGGGACGCCGCACTTCGCAAGACCTTGTTTCAAGAGGTCGAATCCAGATGCGGCGTTCAGTTCACGCTGGACTTGTGCGCAGATCGACTCGGCATGACGGCTCTCACCCACGAGTGGCGTTTTCCAGAACTTTCCGCTTTCGAGGCCGAGCTGCGCGGCCGCGCGGTGTGGGCACACCCACCGCGCGCGCTGCTCAAGGAGACTTTTCAATTTTTGAACGCCGCCACTGCTGTCAACGCAGACCTGCGCGTTGTCATCCTGTGCCCTGACGACCCGGGAGCCCCGTGGTTCCGTCCGTCGTTGCTATCCAAGTGGCGCAGAATCAGATCGTGGCCCGCCGGGTCCGACCTTTTCCGATGGCCGTTCGATCGCGGCATGTCGAAGGGCCCAGCGTCGGATCTCCCATACATCGTGCTTCAAAGCTGGCTTCCGAACCGCCAAAAGCGCAAGCGCTGACAGAGCTAGTTACCTGTGCTCTTTCGCACCTACAAAAATACACATTGCATTGCACGTGCTTCCCCAATCCCTCCACCCCCAATATGGCCCCCCGCTCCTGCCCGCTATTAGGGTGCATTGCTGGGATTTTATGACTGTCGATGGCCGAGACATCCCACATGTTCAATTTCTCGTTTCTTCAGATGTCCCCCCCTTGCTCCCCAGACCGCCCATGCTTCGCGGATGCTCCGGGACGTTCTTATTTGCCGCATTTCGGTTCAGCTGGTCCATCAGCGGATCTGCCGATTGAACACCGCCACTGTCGCGGGGATGGGGTCTCCAGTCAGCGAGGACCGCGTCAAGACCCTCATTGACGAGGCGATTGCGGCAGCTTGCGCCCCGTCAGGTCCCATCCACGCAGCGGTGCTCGCCAGCATCACCAAGGAGGTCGCCGCCGACGGAACCATCGGCGTCGCTGCGAGCAGCGCCGTCACGGAGAGCCTCTCGAGGTTCCAGGCCCAGGCTGAGTCCCTCGCTGACCCGAAAGATCCCATGGCCACCATTTACGCTTTGCATGCCGCACACCCAGCTAATTCGGAGTTGTCCGCGCTGAAGAGCAGCGCAGCCCTGCGCCACGCGGCCTGGACCACTTGGAAGCAACTGTGCTTCCCCGAGCAGGGCGGGGGACCCGACCGGCTGCAAGTGTACTTGGGCGAGCGCGCAGAGAGTAGAGACCATGCCGTTCGCGCCTTGGCCCGGGCCATTTTGGCTCTCTACCATTTAATCGAGAAGCGCGCGACGGTCCTTGCAAGCAAGAAGAAGACGGCGCCGGCGAAACACGCTGCCCAGAAACTGGCCTTGATGCCGTACGTATACGAATGCATCAAGAGTTTTAAGCGGCGATGCATCAAGCCATCGGCCGCGGTAGCGCTGGACAGCGAGCTGTTGCTCCGTGACTTCGGAATCGATCTGATCCTGGGGTCCGTGGCCTTGGGGGCGAAAACTGCGACCGGTTCCTCGGGCAGCGCCGGCGCCGGCGCCTCTGGGCAAGTGTCCGGGGGCTCACAGGCGCAGGCCCCGGAGCAGGGCAGGTCCAGCCGCGCTTCGGGTTTCGCCGAGCGGGAGAGGTCGCCGTCCCCAGCCGCAGTCGAGTCTTCCAAACGAGCCGCCAAGAAGAAAGAAGCTGACGCTCTATTCTTCGAGCTGCACGTTTTTGCCATTAAGAACCCTGAAGCCCCTAAAATCGAAGGTTGGCTTTCGGAAAAGACCAAAACCAACCCGGCAGCAGTCGAGGCACTCATGTCCGAGGTGTGCCGCAATTGCTTGTGCTCGAACCGTGGAGCGGTGAAGCATAATTTCACGACGTGCAAGTCCCTCGGCAACCGCTGCGTGCTCACTTGCCCAAAGTGCAAGGGGGCAGGCAGGACCCAGGACGTCAAGCACTGGGCGGCGGACTGCCCCTACAGCCGCTGACGCACACGAGTCGGCGCCAGCCCCCGGTCAATGGACGCTCCGCTGGGTGCGCGCATGGTTCTGCGCATGCGTTTCTTTTCTTCAGCGCCATTGTCCGGGGCGAGAGTTTTAATTGCGCCTGCCGGCAGAGTCCCTGCCAGGCCGTCCACGGCGCATGTCCTTTCTTTTCTTCCGCCGCGCGCCTGCGTCTCAAGCAGGCGCGCGCCCCGGGCCAGCCCCCGCGACCCAGTCCGAGGCCGCGCCCGGTGCCCTTGAAAAAAAAGAGCGCCAGTCGTCGCATCACCGCATGCTCCCCCCCTCACCCTGCTTTCTCTGTCCCTCGCCTGCCCCTCGCTTTCGCCCCTCCCGCTCCGCCCCTCCCCTTTCCTACGCAATCCCGCCCAAGGATCGTCAGCGGGCGCGGGTCGGCGGTCACCGGGCACGCGCGCCATACGCATTAGTTACTGTTGGGGGGCAGAGAAATCACCAGGGACCGGGGCCGCGGCCCTGGCGGCCTCATTCAACACAGTTCTGTGTAAAAAACGCACGGTTGCTTCACTTTTTTGCCGCTCTGGCAGGGAAGAAAAACACTTCCTCGTCGCGCGTGGTTTACCGGATCCGCGCACCGTTGCCCATGAGTGTTGCCGCGGCCGCAATATCCCCGGGAGCCGCGCACGGCAGGGCCCAGGCGGCCCCCGACCGCCAAGAAAACGTGCCAAAAAACGTACGATTGGTGCACTTTTTGCCCCCTGGCGGGGGGTAGAACAAACCTTCGTCGCCGCCCCCCCCCCAGCCTGTTGGTCGACAGGGAATGGCCGCCGCGACCCAAAGCCTTCGGGGCTCGAGATGAAGCGCGGCCCAGGATCGCCAGAGCCCGCGCGCCGCCAGCGCCTCGGCCCCGCCTGTTTGCACCGCGACGATTTCGATCGCCCCAGGCCGGCGGCCGACAGAGCGTCTTCCGACGGGCCTCGCGCTGCACCTTCGCAAGCATCCGCGGCGCCCCCGGGGGAGACCCGCCCCGGCGACGCACGCTGGCGCCCTAGCACGTCAAACGGGGCTGTTGGGGCCCCCGCGCTGCAACACGAACCACTTCGAGCTCCGCCGATGGACGCGCCAGGCGCGCGCCAGCTTCTGAGTGAGGGCCCCGACCTCTTGTCCTTAATTCGCGAGAGCACCTCTGTGGAACAGGGGGCACATCGCAGCAGGGCCATATCAGCAATTCTCCAAGCAGCCCTGGACGAGAGCACAAAGAAGCGGTATAGCAGCTCCCTGCGCACTGCCGTAGATTATTTCGAGAATTCCTCAGGGCTGCAACTTTTGCCGTGCGACTCAGACGTGAAATTCATGCTGTTGTTTGCCCAGATGGACGGCCGGTCCTGGTCATCCGTTACGAATCTGCGCGCTGCAGTGCGGCGTTGGCACCAGCAGCGCAAATTGACATCGCAATTTGACAGTGCATGGACGGACCGGTCGGCCCAATTCTGGAGAGGCCTGAAGAAGCGGGCCGACCATTCACGGTCACACGCAAAACGCCCGGTATCTCTCGAAGAATTCCCAGAGGGTTGCTCAGCTCAAAATTTGAGCTTAAGTTCATAAGATGATTTTGTTTGCACCAGCGCAAATGTCGCGAAGCGCGCCCAGCGCAAGCTAATATCAGAGCTGAGCCATATAGCGCGGAAGCGTGACGGATTATAATCGGAATGGCGGGATTGAGTCAGGCGCCAAGGCGAGAGTGCCATTCCGAACGACGGTTCAATGGGTCAGACGCGTGCTTTAAGGCAAGTCCAGGCACGTCTCGACACGTCCGAGGCGCGTCTCGGGAAGTTAAGGGCGAGAAAAAAAGGAGCGGGAGAGGGAGGCAGGCGAAGCGGGGGAAAGGAAAGGGAGAGAGGGAGAACGAGGAGGAGGTAGAGGAGGATAGGAAGAGGAGTAGGAGGAGGAAGAGGAAAACCACTGAGGAGAAAGGGTCGCCGCCGCGGCCGTCGCCGACGCCTCCGTCGCCTCCGTCGTCGTCGTCCTCGTTGTCGCTTCCTTCTCCTACTTCTCCTCCTCCTCCTCCTCCTCCTCCTCCCTTCCGTCCTCTTGGGGCCCCTGCGGTTGCCTCGCTGCGCTGCGGGGTCGGCGCCGCGGCTGCTGGCCCACCGGGGGCAAACCGTTGGCGGGGTACGATAACGAGGATCGAGGGAAGAGCGGGGAGGAGTGTTTTAGCTTGTTTTCCCTAGCTGCAGCTCTTTTCCCCAGCAGCCCCACCGAGGCGAGCACCTGCGCTGGCTTAAGACGTTCCGACGGCCCTTAAATCGCAACAAATATTGGCCCTAGCATGCGAGCTGACCCCTCAATCGCTCTCGAAGCCCTCGAAGTCCTCAGGCGGGGTGTGGACCCGAGTCCGCGCACTCGAAATCTGGCTGTGAATCGCTCTGTCCCAGGTGAGCGTCAACGGATTTCTATACTCGCTCCCCTCCTGGGGGAGGGGATGAGGGAGAGATCTAGGGCATGTGGGGGTAGCTTTGCCCCCCCCTGAAACTATCGAGCCCCTGGTCCTCTTTAAAAATGCTCCACGGCGAGACCGAGTAGGTGGGCGACAATGCGTTGCCCTGTTCAGAGGAGGAGGAGAACGAGGAGGAGGAGGAGGGAAGGACTGGTGCGGTTGAGGGGGAGGGAGGGCATGATGATGATGAGACATGCGGATGAAAGATGGGATGGCGGCAGATGACGATAAGATGATGGCCGCGATGACGATGGTGAAGTGGATGATAACGATGACGAGCGACGATTTGATGATGATGCGAGCGATGAATATGCCTGGTCGTGATCGCGTCGATGATAATGACGACGATGATGATGATGGCGACTACGACGATGATTTCTACGCATGGCGACTATGACGATCGATTATCGTGTGCGATGTTGGCGATTGATGGCAGTGTTCACCGTTTGATGTTCTGGTGGATGGCGTTTCGGAGGAGGGAGGGGTGCGGGAAAATGGAGATAGGATGAGGATGGGATGATGAAGAGGAGGACGGGTCACGGCTAGGGCGAGCGGAAAAAAGGTTAACGGGCAGGAGGGGCAGAGAATTGGGAGGAAGAGGATCGAGGATCCGAGAGCCTCGGGTCGATCGAACAAGCCACAGCGTGGCTAGCGGTGCCCAAGTCCCAGCTGGCGTGGGTCAAGTGTCGGACCTCTTCCCTTCCGCCCCCCTCTTCGCGGGAGCAGGAGGGGAGGGGGAGGTGGGAGGGCCCCCAATTTACATTCGAGATCGTACCTTTCGACCCCGATGCCTCTGTTTGCGTATGCGTGCATGTGTGTGTGTGAGCGTGTGTGTGTGTGTGTGTGTGTGTGCGTGCGTGTGTGTGTGTGTGTGTGTGTGTGTGTGTGCGTGCGTGCGTGCGTGCGTGCGTGCGTGCGTGCGCATGTGTGTGTATGTGTGTTCGTGTTTCTGTGATGTGGGTGTGCGTGCGAGCGCGAGGGTGCGGGGCGGTCTGCGTACTGGCTGCTCGGGGGTCTGGGTGGTGCATCGTACGTGTGTTGGCGTGCGTGTGTACGTGTCTGTGTGCGCGTGTTGGCACGTCGCGTCCGTGGGTGAGTGGGTGCACGTGTGCGAGCGGGGGAGGTTGGATGTGTTTTGTATGCATGCAAGCTTGGGGTCCCCCAGGCCCCCAGCAACCAAGAAAGGGTCGAGCAGGTCGGCGATGGCCTTGCAGAAAGCCTTGGGGTAGTGGCCTGAGCTGCGGAGGGCGACCTTCTCCGTGACAAGGAATTTCCCCTCCATGTGGTAGGGCTGAGCGCACGACCCCGCAGGAGGTTTAGGCTTGATCAAGCACTGGCACAGATCTGCAATGCCATTCGATACCTGAAGCCGCGTTGGTTTCGCCATCTCGTGACCGAAGCCGCTGAGCCACGTGAAAACCGAGACAGCATTCACTTCCTCCAAGATGCTCTTGAACGGCGGGAACTGGTAGAGGCACGAATCGGCAGGTTGCTCGCACATGACCCAGACAGATCGCGCATGTGCGAGGCGCCACAACCTGGCTAGGAAACGACATGAGTCGTTGGCATCGCGAACGTCATCTCTGGCCGCATGTGCCCCGTTGATGTCGATGTTCCTCTTCGTGTGGCCCATCGCCACGAACGTCCAAGTTGAGCACTCTGGGGCCAGCCACATCAGGCCACGCACTTCGACGCGGAGCAAGAGAAGCACGCACCAGAACATCCCCAAGCCAACGTTCAGCGACTCATCTGGGTGACGACGGCGATCGAATTCCCAAACTCGCTTGCATTTCTGGCGGCACCAGTAAGATAGCTGACCCCACCCACAACATATCTCGATGGCGTCCAGGTCACGGGCCACCCTCGGCTCGACACGCTCACCGACCTCGAACACAGCGTCGACCATCTCCACGTAGCTTGTGATAGCCTTGTCATTGAACTCCTTCTCGTACAGCTGCTTCACACAGTCTGGCACGCCGTGGGGAGCAGCCTGCTCAGACAACCACTCAGGAGTAGGAGTTGGGGAACGGGCCCTCCTGCGGCCCATATTGCAACAAAAAACGCGAGAGCCCCGCGCTTGAGCCAAGACTTGGCTAAGGAGGGGGATGAACGAGCATCAGCCAAGGGGCAGTTGGGTTCGCCTTTCGGATCGTCCCGACCCTTAGGAACGTGGTGACGCCGAATGCGTGTGAGGCGGGGGTTGGCCTTCTCTTATGTTCGTGTTATGTGTACTCCCCTAGTGTTGTCTGTGCCCTCTCCCTGGGCCTCGCTTGGGTCTCTTGAGGGGACCTCTTGGGGCCTCGTGTGGGCCTCTTGTGGGCCTCTTGTGTGCCTCGTGGGCCTCTTGGGGACCTCTTGTGTGCCTCTTGTGGGCCTCTTGTGTGCCTCTTGTGGGCCTCTTGGGGACCTCTTGGGCCCTCTTGAGGACCTCTTGGGGCTTCCTGACGGCCTCTTTGCTGGGGCCGTTTGGGGCCTCTTGTGGGCCTCTTGGGGTCCTCTTGGGCCTTCTTGAGGACCTCTTGGGGCTTACGGTGCGCCTCTCGTTGCGAAAGGCACGCTACCGATAGGAAAAGCAGGAGAAGGACCACCAGGGAGGATGGGGGGGGGGGGGCGGAGCTCCGAACCCTGGGCCCAGGCAGGGCCAGGAGGAGGGATGGACGGAGCAGGAGGAGAACGTATGATTTTCAGGCGACGCATGCAGAAATTAAATTGCAGCGAAGTATTGCCTGCGGCTCTCGTTCTTACGGAGCCAAGGGAGGACCGCCATTCTGTGAAACACCTGGGTTTCCCAAGTCACGCGATGGCACTTTTCTGCTATTCGTGCAATCGTTTTGTTTAGCGATTCGTCCAAGAAGCACGAGTAAGTACGGGGGTTCCCCTTGCGGTACGTGTCCATTACTGGGTGAGACATCAGATGATGCTTAGGAAGGAGATCGCAACCTGCGAGCTCCAGATATCTGATAAAGCCCAAGAACGAGTCCAGCATTTGCTGGCAAGTTTCAAAAGAAGGCCTGGGCGGGGATCCCTTAAGTAGCCGCATGTATGTCTGCAATTGCTCACCAGCTCTTCTGAGACACGCCATATTTTCTACAGCATTGTGTTCGGCGCCAAGGTCGGTGACCCATTTCAGAAGGGGCGCAGTTTCAGCAGCTTTGCTAGACAGCAGACTCCCTGGCGTAGACCCTAACATCTTCAACGTCAAATCTGACAGCCTCAGGGAACCGTCTGTGCCCTCATCCACGTACCACTTGAACAAATGAAAACGCAACCGTTTGACCGCTTCTAGCCTGACGACGTCGACCCCCCCAAGAATGTTCCACGGGTTTTGAGCGATGAGTGTCCACAACACCAAGCTCACGAAATGAACCATCACTCCGAGGTGGACAGCGCGAAGCAAATCTATTCTGAGCACATCAGAAAGTGAACCTATGATGTCTGTGGCAAAGAGCGGGTTCCTATGGTGCGTGATGTCAATGTTTGCCGATTCGATGTGTCGACGTCTCCAGAACACCAGCTCAATCGGAAGCTCCACGCCCCGAAGAGCGTGAACGTCAGGGAGCGTCGGGCTTGGCTCCAGCCTGTCATCTTTAAGCAACTGCAACTCAGGGATATCGCTATCGAGATTCCTGCCTCCAACATGGGTTGTCCTCTTGTCAAAAAAAGCTTTGATAACACGTGATTCAACATTTGTGGTGTACGCACCCACCTTTTTTTTCATTCTTGTCGCAAGACTCGCTATACGCATCAATGCTTTTTGTACCCCAACTGTGACCCTGAACCGAACAACCAGAGTACAGGTGCATGTCTTCTTTTTGGCATTTGCAAAATATGCACGGAGTGTATTTGCATTTCCATGATGGCAAGGAAAACGTGCTTACGAATTCGCTCCAATCAGCTTTCAATTGGACCAGGGCGCACCGGGAAATGTTGTCGATATCTTGAAGTTTTCGAGGCACTCTATACGGCTGGCCACGCCATGTTAGCTCAGGATGCTTACCTAATCCACCCGCCCTGAACGACCACGCAAGAAACTCCATTACCGCGTACACTGTGCAGTATCCTCGGCACCCGCACTGACATGTCTGGCTCTTCCTTAAGACGCCGAGTAGATGGCGCTTCTCTGAAATTAAAGAATACAGGAAAAAGGCTATACATGTGTCGGCCTTTTCGACAGTAGTCGATCGTGTGAACCTTATACCGTCCACGTAAAGTGCGCATGGGTGAATGTTAGCTCCATCTTTTTTTGCTGCAATAACGACTGGGTGTTTCAAGCAAACGTTTTGCCAATCTTCGAAATCTTCTGCAGTTTCACTCGTCAATGACTCAAACTGCGCGCCTTCTGCTAATAGGCATTCGTGCGGGGCTTTGAAGGGTATCTGTCTCACTGTCCGAGCCTGTTGAAAGCCTTGTATAGGGACGCTCACCATGTGCGCAGGGAGATCATCACGCCGCTGCCAGATTCTGTCGAGCTTCTTCTGGTAATTGCCTGTTGACTGCTCGGGGGGCACGGCCATCTTACTCCAGTCCCCGCGGGGGCCTGATTTCATGATGTAGTAGCTAAGGATGCAAACGTCTTTGGCTGAAATCGTTCCACACGCGTACAAGTACATAATATAATCTTGGAGTAGCTCTGCATGTTCACCAGCTGTCTTGAACTCATCCGTGCCAGCTCTGGTCCATGAAGGTGGCGGTGGGATCTCAGACGAAATCGACTCTGCTTTTCGCTTCCACATGCCCACATGTGAGTGCACCCCAAAGCAGATTGCTGCGCAAAGCGCTTCAGCCAAAATGGCTACGGAAAAAAAGGGGCCGTGTGAGGGGATGAGAGCGTGCACTCGCGCGCGCGCGAGCTCTGTGTTCAAGAATGCCCTGAGCCCGAGCGCCTCCTTCTTATAGTCTCACCTCTCTTTGTATTCAGCAAGGGCCCCCCCGGCTACTCTTGGATATGCAACTGGGGCATGCTGGGGCGGGCTGCGCGACGCGCCAGGAACAAGAGAGCAGCTGCAGCAGCAGAGAGAGGGTGAGGGTTGAGGAGGAAGACGCGCCGCAGCAGCGGCTGCGGAGGTGCACCGGGCAGGAGCAGGAGCGGGATGAACGGGACAACGGCGACAGAAGAACAGAAACAGTAGGGCAGTCTCCCTTGCGCCCGAGATCTTCCTATAGGTGGCCCGACCAGGCGGGGCGACCCCTGCTCTCTCCCCCGAGAGCGCAAGGAGGTGGAGGAGGATGCGGAGGGAGAGGAGGTGACGGTGGAGGAGGCTAGTAGGAGGTCCCCGGGGACTGGACATCAAGTTCAACGCTGACGAGCTCCATGGAGCTATATAGGACCGATTGACATCCTGCTTGCCTCTTTATATCTGAGTCCTCCTGCACCTCTTCCGCATACTATTGCTGAACATCCTCCTCCTCCTCCTCCTCCTCCTCCTCCTCCTCCCCTCCCTCCTCCTTCGAACAGGCCGCCGTTCGTTGGGGCCCCGATGCCCCCATCCGAGCGTGAGGAACGGCCATTGCAGCCATGAGGGGGATAGAAAAGGGAAAAGGGGGCAAGCGTACTCGAGGATCGGAGGAGGAGGGGATGGATTTTGTGTTGTTTTTTGTTGCTGCAGCTAGACTTATCTATCGAATGCGCGCTCTCGTGCCAGCTGGGTAAGAGAATTGCTCGCCTCAACCCGCATGTAAGCACTTGGGACGTGCTCGGCTCAGAAATTCAAACTTACAGCAGAGCGAATGACCAACGGCTATCCCCAACCGTTGGCCGCAAACGTGAATCCCCGGTGCACCGAGGCAGAATCCCCGGTGCACGAGGCAGAGTCCCCGGTGCTCGACGACAAATCCCCGGTGCCTGGTGCCAATCCCCGGTCATCCCTGGATCATCGCTGGATCATCGCTGGATCATCGCTGGATCATCGCTCTGTGGCTGTTGGTTTTGTATATATATATATATGGTTTGATAGGTGGTTCATCGCTCGATCATCGCTCGATCATCGCTCGATCATCGCTCAATCATCGCTCGAACATTGCTCGATCGTGAACTGTTTTTTTTGCGGCCGAACGTGCTGGAAGATCGTTTATGTATCAAGGTACGTGCTTGTTTGGGATCGTCGCCTGTCCCTGGAAGTACCTGGCGGGGGCCTCGAGGGGTCGTCGCAGCCTCTGCCGCGCGTGAAAAGCAAAATTATACCGACTGCGACCTCCTTTACAACGTGAATCGCGCGATGGGTCTGAACCCATCTTAACACACACGAGAGAGGATCCTAACACACACGAGAGAATATACATTTGCCAGCTAGTAGCCTGCTGCAGGGGGCTCTGAGACCTAACGCGAAGCGTGCTGCTCCCTCGCCGCCTTCATTGACGTGATGACTTTCACAGCGGCGTCAAGGGCGTCCGCAGCGGGGTTCAAAATTGAACTCACCTGGCCGAGATCGCGCATGTAGGAGCTCTCGTCCGCGCACTGGCCCTCCAGATCGTCGGGATCAAAAAGATACATGCTCACGAACTCATTCTGGAGGGGGGCCTGCTTGCACGCCTCGAGCTGGGTCTGGATCGCCTTGTGGTCCACGGAATCCTTGAAGAGGCTCCAGTCGGCGTGGTTGGATGCCAAGTGGCCGAGGACGGTCTCGGCGCGGCGAATCACAGAGTTGTACCAGTTCGTGGAGTCGACGGCCTCGGCGATGGCCTCCCTCTTGATGGCTTGAGGAGTCTTGGCTTTCTTAGCCGCAGGTTTCGGGGTTGCTGTCGCTCCTCGCTTGCTCTTGGCGGTGCCCTTGCCCTTGTTGCCCTTCTGGCTCTTGCCCTTGCCGCCCTTGCCGTTCTGCGTAGGGCTCGTCCTTGTCGAGGGGGTGCCAGAGGGCGGCCTTGAAGTGCGCGGCGTCCCACACATGCTAGCGGCGGGCAGCTGGAGCGGCTCGTCGAGGGCGCCACTGGGGGCGGGCTGCAGGGCGAGCTGCTGCTGCTGCTGCTGCTGCTGCTGCTGCTGGGCGCCGTGCCCCGTCGAACGCTGCAGCGCAGCATCCGTGGGGGAACCCGCGGCCCTGCCCGTCTGGCCCACTATCGCGAGCTCGGTCCTGCGCGTCCTGCGTCAAACAAAAGAGGAGGAGGAGGAGGAGGAAGAGGAGGAGGAGGAGGAGGATAAAGAAGTACGAGGGGGAGGAGGATCCAAGGCACTGGAGGAGGATGAAGAGGAGGAGGCCGAAGGAGGATCCTCGAGAATGAAAGGCAGGAAGAGGAGGAGGAGGAGGTCGCGGGCACTGTGAGGTTTTGTTGCACACCGAGTCCTCCAGCACGAAGTGAACTTTTCAGTATATCCACGGCGCACGTAGAGATACTCGATGCGCTCGGTCATCTCGCTGAGGCGATACCACCCCATGAACAAACATGCGACGGCATACTTGTAGCTACCGCGGACGGCGGCCCTGGAGTGGTGCCCGCCCTCCTTCTGCACCAGAGAGTCGAAGTTGAGGAACACGCCCCACTCGTGGTTCGTCTGCTCGTGACTGCTGTCGTGGATCCTCGATCTGCTGTACTTCTCGTATACTCCCTGTGCCCATTCCTCCCTGATTTTAGCCTGGGAAACTGCTTATGCAATCGAGGAGGAGGGGGAGGAGGAGGAGGGGGGACACTGACAGAGAGAGAGACGAGGAGGAAGAGGATGAGGAGGAGGGCGAGGAGGTGGAGGTCGACGGGTGAGGCATTAGACGGCAGAGCGGAGGAGGAGGAGGGGGAGGAGAGGGGGCACGACGATTGCATAGGGGCCCCCATCCTTGATCTGCAGACTGCTGACGGCCATGTACTTGGCTTTCTCATCGGGGTTATTGTCGAGGTAGGTGGCCCACCTCTGGCCCATCGCATCGCGAGTGTTTACCTTGAAGCCATTCTTGTGGCACTCCTGATTCGGCAGCTGGCCACTCAACCCGATGCGCGTGTCAAAACTATCCGAAGCGCTGGCGTCTATGGAGGAGGAGGCGCCAGGGGGTGAGTAAGAGTAACTGCATGCTCTTGCTCGCCCCCCACCGCCTCCGCCACCCATCCCCCAACGCCAACTCGACCAACGCTTCGGATAGCTATGAACACGCGCGAAGGTTGGGTGAGCAGTGGCCAGCCTCCAGCACCGCGTCAGTGCGAGGCTTGTTGACCTTGGTAGGCGTGAAGTCGCCCGCTGGCTGCCTCAAGTGCTGGGGCGTCTTGGGCAGCTCCACGTCCATCACGTACTGTAGCGTCAGCTCCATCTGATCCACGGGCACGTTGGGGATGTCGTCGAAGCTGAATGCGACCAGCTGCTCAGGCGGCTGCTGTGGCGTGACCATCCCAGCTGCTGGCGGCTCCTGTGGCGTGACCATCCCAGCTGCAGGTGGCTCCTGTGGCGTGACCATCCCAGCTGCAGGCGGCTCCTGTGGCGTGACCATCCCAGACGCAGGCGGCTGCTGTGGCGTGACCATCCCAGACGCAGGCGGCTGCTGTGGCGTGACCATCCCAGCTGCAGGCGGCTCCTGTGGCGTCACCATCCCAGCTGCAGGCGGCTGCTGTGGCGTGACCATCCCAGACGCAGGCGGCTGCGGTGGCGTGACCATCCCAGCTGCAGACGGCTCCGTTGGCGCCGCAGCTGCAAGCGGCTGCGGTGGCGTGACCATCCCAGCTTCAGACGGCTGGTGTGGGGCCCCAGCTGCACGCGTCGGCACTTGCGCAGGTGCGAACACCAAGAACGCGTTCGCCTGGTGCTGAGACGATGGCGTCTGCGACTGCTGCTCGAACAGCTGGCTCTCGATCTTTTGAAGCTGCTGCTCCTCCGCACTATCGTGGTAGCTCTCGGCGATCGACGGCTGACGGTCGGGCAGCTGGCTCTGGCACTCGCGAGGCATGTCGCGTGTATCTTGAAACACGTGCTGCGACATCGCCGAGAAGGCGTCCTCGGAGTGCGATGCTGGCGCCGCGGCTACTGCCACCGGGGGCTCGCCGCTGCGCGACGCGGGGCCCACGCCACGCTGCATGCCGCGAGACGGGCCATGCGGGAGCGAGCGACGGGGGCTCCGCGAGTGGGCGGTCTCGGTCTCGCTGGCATCGCCCGCCTGGGCCGCGGCCCGCACGGGCGCCTGCCTGACGGCTGCAGCCATCTGCGGCGCGCGAGGCCCGCCACCCGCCGTCGGCCGCGGCCTCGGCTGCGGCTCCGCGAAGCCGACCTCCGTGCGCGTCGGCATCAGGCGCATCCCCTCGGGCTGCTCTGGCGGCCCATACGGCCCATCCTGTTCCACGAGGGTTGAAGTCCCCTCGCGACCCTGCGGAGGGGCGGCCAAGTAGCCCCCGCGACCCTGAGCCTCCATCGCAGCACGGTCGTCCAACTCGAGTCGCATGCGCAGCGTGTCGTCCGAGGCGCGGCCCTCGATGTGCGGCAAGCGCTCGACTGGCTCGGAGCTGCCGTTCGGCATCTGGCTGGTCGGCATGCCGCCTCGGAGCACCCATGAGCGCCCGCTTGAGCACGCGCGGCGCACGGGCACTGCATCTGGCTCCGCCGAGGCCGCACGGGCCATCCTGGCTGCATCGGCGCCACGCTGCCTGGGGCAGCCAACACTCCAAACACAGAAAACCACAAGGAGGAGGAGGAGGAGGAAGAGGAGGAGGATGGAGGGGAGGAGGAGGCGGGGGAGAGTATGAGAGCGTCTTGGGCAGGCACAGGGGTCCAAAGATTTAGGCCACATGAACCCTTCAGGAGACGAATCGCTGACCTCGATGAGGGGAGGGTGCTCGTTCCAGCAGGTGGGCAGCGGCTGTCCGTCCATGATGGTCTGGCCGAAAGCTGATCTGCACACGGAGTTGGAGATACAGGGGGGAACTTAGACGCTGGAGTCGAATCGGATTGCAGCCTCAACGGCTATAGATACATGGAGAGGGGGAGAGACGGCATGCGAGGGAGAGGATGAGAGCAGGGGGTGGAGGGAGCAGGGAAGGGAGGGAGGGAATTAAGGGAATTAGGGGGGCTCACCGGGGAGCCCAGGGGAGCACCCGAGAATGCAACATTTCCCGAGGCTCCCTCGGGGGCCCTGGTCGAGAGGGGACCTTAAGTTTTCATTGTGCGCCAAGCAGCCCACCGCCTGGCTTCGCGCTGAAGGGTCGGTGGTCGACCCACCCTAAACTCCCTAGCTGGACCCTCCCCGCAATGCACGGCGGGCGCAGCGGCCCTTGACGGGCAGCGAGAGGACAGTCCAGCAGCTGCGCCACGATCACGGCGCTCAGCCCAGGTAGCCCCTGCCCTCCGATTTTCGGGTCGCGACTCCTCTTATCCTCATCCAGTCTCCCCTTCAGGCCCACCATCCTCCACTACCCTCGCACTCCTCACCCCCTCTCTCCCCGTTGCTTCCCAGCCCTTTCCCCTGCCCTCCATACCTTCCCCGTCCTTCCCCATGATGGCGCGCTATCAGATCATGCTGCCGCTTCCCGCCCGACCCCCCACCTCAGCTCGCCAGAAGAACGCGCCAGGCGGCGGCATCGGCTTCATGACGTCCTCCCCTTCCCTTCCAAGCTGGTGGAGGGCAGGACTATCAATCGGCTGCCGATCGGAACCCGCCCGAATCCCTTTCGAATTCGAAAGATATTCGGGCGGGTTCCGATCAAGCTACGTTGAAGCGATCCGAAACCAATCGAAGGTGTCCGAAATTGATAGGGATAGGGATGATGGAGAGGAGGGGCAGGGGAGACGGCCACCTAGGAGGCGCCCACAGGGGACATGAGGGAGGGCAATGAGGACAAAGGTGGAGGCATGAGGTGCGAGGAGGAGGAGGAGGAGGAGGATGAGGAGGAGGAGGAGGAGAAGGACGAACCTCGATCGTCCCTCCCTCTCCATAGCTTCCTCCGATCCTCCTCATCCTCCTGCATGCTCTAACCATGCCCTCCATCCTCGCTGTCCTGCTTCGACTGCAGGCCCACCAACTTGCTCGACTGAGGCTCGGTGATCGTCTTCGGGACCTTCGTCGGCTCCTTCTCGGCAGTCGTCGCAGCTGCAGGCCTCTTCATGTTCGCCTTGATGGGGGTTGAGGCCTCGGTAGCCGCAGCTGCGGCAGGGCGCTTCCTCACAGCGCACTCCTTCTTGCCAGCCTCGGTGAGTTGCTTGATCTTCGTGGCCTTGACGCGATCCAGGTCCTCGCGCGTCTTCCCCGACTTGTACAGCTTCGCCAAGTCGATCATCCAGTTGAGGCTCTCCTCAGGGGTCGGGAACAACCCACTGTTGATCATGATCACGTTGGGCGTGTCCAGGGCTGGGTTGGTGTCCAGCAGATTGTGCAGGATCTTCTCGTTGCGATCCTTCCTCCTCATGATTCTGAGGCTCCCATCCTCCCATAGGGGCCCCCGCTTCTTCGGTTTGTCGGTGCTGTCGTCGGCGAGGGACCCGCGCAACACGTTCGGCACCTCGCGCTGCGACCCGTCAGGGAACGTCACGACGGCGGGATCCAGATCATCTGCGCCATCTGGTCGAAAAGGCTGGCAGCTGTACTCTATGATCTTGGACTTCGCGCCGACCTTCCTCCTGGCGAGCTTGTTCTCGTCCTCGTGCCACTTGTACTCGTATATGTCCTGATGGCACGTCGTATTTCATTCGGTTCGTTCGGCGGTCGATCGGCTGGGCCCGAAACCTGTCATCGGGGATGGGGGGGGCCGTCATCGGGGATGGGGGGGGAGCCACCGGGGAGGGGAAGGAGCCGCAGCGGCCCCATGAAATGTTCACCGCCTCGGTCCTTCTTCTCGAGCGCCTGGATCCAGGCCGAGTTGGCCGCGTTCTTGTCCTCCTTGAGGCCCGTCTTGGTCTTCTTGGCCATGGTCTGCTTGACCTCGGCCCCGATGTCGCAGCCCTTCTCGGTCTCCTCGCCCTCGGCCTCGGCCTCCTGCGAGCCCTCGGCCTCGGCCTCCTGCGAGCCCTCGGCCTCGGCCTCCTGCGAGCCCTCGGCCTCCTGCGAGCCCTCGGCCTCCTCAGCGTCGTCGCCCATCGCGTCGCCGTTGTCCTCCTGAGCCTCGGGGCCCTCCTCGGCTTCGGCCTCCTCGTCCTGGGCCTCCTCCTCCTGAGGGTCGTCCTCGGCCTCGTCCTCGTCCTCGGCCTCGTCAGTGCACAACTTGACGATCCACGGGACCTGACCGCGAAGAGGCTTGGCGCACTGCCTCAGGAGCAACGTCAAGCGTTTCGTCACGGTGTTGATCATATCTTTCTTCTCCTCTTTGCTCATAGTCCACTCGCTGTCCTCGATCTTGGACTCGGCTATCTTCGTGATGGCCATCTTGATGACGGCCCCAGGGATGTTCAGCGTGGGGGCCAAGCCGTAGATCGCCTTCAGGATATCGCCGTTCTTCATCGCCCTCGTCCTGTTGATCGGCTTCTCCTCGTCTTCGTGGTAGTTGACGAAGTCGGGCTCGCTTGCGCACGGCAAGATCACATCCGCCAGGCTGCCAACGTCATGGAACCCCTTCGGGGGCATGAGTGGGACGCAAGGATCCTCTGCGAGCCCGCCAGCCAAGCCCAGAATCTCTTGAGCCTGAAGAAAACGTGAATGACAGCGACCAAGGTGACCATGAAATGATCGATGGCGAACAACGCACAGGAAACTTAATCTAAGGGTGTTGTTTCGCTTGAGACGTCCTCACATGTTGGCTACGCGCGTCGGCCTTCGCTTGAGACATCCTCACATTTTTTGTTTTTTGCTTTTAGAACATGCATGTACGGTATGTGAAGATGTTGTTGTTGCATACGTACCATGTTTTGAGCCATTTTTGGCACGTTATGAGCTGAGCTCAAAATTTGCGCCACCCGACCCTCAGGGTTGCGGTGTTACCAGACCGCACGCCTCAAAGCAGGCAGCCTGGCCGCTGTCCGGGACGTCGCTATAGCAGCCGTGTCTTTCTTCGGCGTCCGGAGGTGTTCCGAGACTCTCGCGCTCCGGCGTCGAGACATATCTGTGCACGACAATTTCGTGTCTATGTTTGTCGCCCGGCAAAAGAACGACCCTTTCGGACATGGCATGGTGTGCCACATCCCAAAGATGGTCGACACCCCCAGCTTTTGCCCATGCCGCGTCCTGCGGGAATGTCTAGTGCAGCGGGACTCACGCTGGGGTTCCGACCCGGATGCGCCCGTGTTTTGCACGACTCATTTGGCGGAGCCCCGCCCCATGAATTGCGACTCCTTCCGCCGAAATCTTTCGCAGTTCTTTCAGACCGCCGCAGTGGGGACACACTCACTGCGAAAAAGCGGTGCTCACTGGTACAAGACAGTGTGCTGCTTGCCGGAAGAGTTGGTGCAGGCTCAGGGCGGCTGGTCGGCCCCTGAAACCATGCGAGCATTTTACGCTCGTTTCTCAGATTCAGAACGGTGCGATCAGCTGTTACGCGCCGTGTCTACAGCTTCGAGTGGCGTGGCGGTCCCAGCCACCACTCATCATCATACGCGTGTTTCACCTATGCCTCTGTGGAGGCGCCTCACTGGGAGCTTGTAAAAAACTCGCCTCCTCGGGGCTGCGCCTGTCCAGTGTTCCTGGCGGCCATTCCTGGGTCACCACGGACCTGGCCAGGCTGGCCTGCAGCTCCATGAGGCACCCCACACGAGGCATATGTTGCCAGCGCAGGAGACACCGCCTTGGACTTGGAGGCAAAAACTGTTCCTTACCGATTCCTTCCCCCAGTCACGGAGCACCGAACAGGCAGAAGGCGTCCTTTCTTAGGGGGCTGTGCGCTCGGGAAAGGGGCTTCTGCGGGTTCGCGGGATTCGGTTCGTCTCCCTTTCGGGCCCCTCGTGCGTTTTGCTGGATTCGGCTCGCGCGCAGGCGCCCTGTTCCAAGGGTCGGGGTCTAGCGCTCCCACCCCCCGCACCCTTATTTTTTCCGTGCCTGCTGCAATCCGCTTCCCTTCGGGGGGGTTGCGCCTGTCCAGTGCTCCTGGCGGCCATTCCTGGGTCACCACGGACCTGGCCAGGCCGGCCTGCAGCTCCATGAGGCACCCCACACGAGGCATATGTTGCCAGCGCAGGAGACACCGCCTTGGACTTGGAGGCAAAAACAGTTCCTTACCGATTCCTTCCCCCAGTCACGGGGCACCGAACAGGCAGAACGCCGACGACGATGATGACGACGACGTCGACGACGGCGACGGCGAGGGCGACGGCGACAGGCGACGACGACGCCGACAGGGGACGACTACGACGCCGCCGCCGGCACAGACGCTGCCGACGGCGATGGCGACGACGGCGGCGACGGCGACGGCGACGGACACGGCGACGGCAACGGCGGCGGCGGCGGCGGCAGCGGCGACGACGACGACGACGACGACGACGACGACGACGACGACGACGGCGACGACGAAGGCGGCGGCTGCGGCGGCGGCGACGGGCGGCGGCGACGGGCAAGGGGACGGGCGGCGTCGCCCCAGCGAAGCGCACGGCCGTCGCGCGCGCTGGCGGCCAGCACGGCGTCGTGGTCCCGAAGGCGCTCCCTGCGGCGGGAGCGCGGGGGGGTTGGGCTCTTGGGGCCCGTTTTGGAGCTTCTTGGGGGCCTCTCGGAGGCATCTTGGGGGCCTTGGGGGCCTCCCAGAGGCTTGTGGGGGCCTCCTGGGGGCCTCTTGGGGCCGAGGGCTCGAAACGTACGGTCGGATCCCCCGTCCTGGCCCCTCCTTAGAATTGTCTTGGGCAGTCTTGGAGGCCTCTTGGGCCGTCTTGGGGCCCTCCTAGCCCATCTTAGGGCCGTCTTAGGGGCCTCTTCGGTCGTCTTGCAGCGTCAGGAAGCCGAAAAAAAGCGAGAACCCCAAAAACCTTCAATAACAATCGAAACAAAACAACAATTATTGTCTCTTTCTGCCCTCTTAGGAAGCCTCTTGGAGGCTTGGAGCGTCTTGGAGGACTCTTGGGCCGTGTTGGGACCATCTTGGGCTTATCTTGGGCTTCTCCACGCGATCTTTGATCGTCTCGGGGCTCTTTTGGACCATCTTGGGGGCCTCCTGGGGCTGTCTTGGAAGGCTCTTGGGCGTCTTGAGAGCGACCCACCCGCGACCCGGCCCGCGACCCACCCACATTGCTTTAACGAAAAATCGGCGCCTGCAGCGAGCTCGTTGCATAATTTCAAAATTTGGGCGCCTGCAGCGGGCGTCTTCAGAGCCTCGCAGACTGCAGACGTCCCCGCCGCCTCGTCACTCTAATCCGCGACTGCGGGGTGCTACGTATTAATTGAGCCGTACTGGGACTTCCCAGGGGTGACGAAGGATCGGCGGCTCAAAGACCCAGAGATCCGAGGATATGATTTGTTCAATCTGGCGTTTTTTCTTGCATTTCGGCCTCCGGGGCCCGTCATTGGGCCTGGGGACACTCAAAAGTGGATCCGGAACGAAAAACCAATGCGGGGGAAGGGATCGGGACCTCTGGGGCCGCGGGTTGAAACAATCATATCGGCGGATGTCTGGGTGACGAAGGATCGGCGGCTCAAAGACGTATCCAGGGGAACGAAGAGAGAAAGAGAGAGATGTGTATATATATATGTATATATACACATATTTATATAGATAGAATGGGCCACGGCTTTTGGAGGAACAATCGGAGCTCCCTGGATGGCCTGGCAAATGCGTCAAATGTCGACCTTTGCAAGCGCTGGGGCTGCTTTCAAGGACTCGCTTCCACAGGAGGCCTTGAATTGGCAGGCCACGACCTGTAAAGCGAGACAGCGAGACTTCAACAGAAATGCAAAACGACTGCCTGGTCAAGGTCCTCCTGCATCTCCGCGAGCAATGCATCTGGTGAGTCATACAAGTGCATGTCAAGGTCTCTGTCTCCCGACAATGGCGTTGATACCCTGTGAAGCGCCGGCCTGGACAGTCTCGCAACAGATGCCCAAACTTCAGGTCAGGGGGTTCCTCGCAGACGGCGGCAGTGCTTGTGCGACTTCCTGCACTTGACCAAATGTTTGCAATGATATTCCTTGGCAATTGGCGTGCTAAAGCCAATCTCAACGCGTCGAGAGAAGTACGTGCATTTGAACTGGAACTCGAAGTTGATTCGGACTCAACATCGGATGAAATACCATCTGGAATGATTGATTCCACTGTGGCATCATCCGAAGCATCATCTAGTCCATATGCATCAGCGTGGACACCACGCTCGTTTGTCATTCCAGGCACCGGGTTGTCCAGATGGTTTGCAACCGGCACCCTGGGGAACATCCTGGGGGGCACATTGGGGGGTTGCGCGCGGGACCTCGACAGAGTTCTCCCGCGCCCCGAGGAGGCCCGACGAGGACAGCGTCGTGCACCCGAGGCCCCAACGGTGCCGATCGCAAACCACACCCCGGCGTAACCATACCCTTGTAGTCGCCGACTCGTAGAGCTAAGGGAACCAGAGCTAATGGAATTCCCGCGCAGGGTGGAGCTAGTTGGCCGACCCGGCGAGAAGAGACAATGTGACAACTTGGGGTCGAGTTTTCAACGATTGTGATCAATTTCAAAATTCGTTTTGAAAGTTGATCTTTTTCGCAACTGTAGCGGAACATGAGGCGCTCGCTTGTCTCAAATTTAGGTCTGTAGTTGCAGTAGCACTATCAAAATACTTGGGGGAACCAGCGCCGTGTCCATACCATTTGTGACACACTGTTGGTTGATTGACTCGACCTCGAAATTCAAAGCAGCTACAGAGCTCTCAGTCACAGCAATTGATGATGCAGCATCGGAAGCATTGGTCTGGAGCCTCGCGAGGCCTCAGGCTGGCCTTATGTCCGAACTGTAATTACAATGCTATTCTGTCGTGTGCGACCCGTTTACGGAGTTGACCTCGAGATTTAGAGCAGCTGCAAAGCTCTTACTTACACCAATCGACCCAGCAGCCTCTGAAGCATTGGTCTAGAGCCTCGAGAAGCCTGACATCGGTCTCACACTGGAGCTATGACCGAAACACACTCGCAGTGTGTATTTGTTTTCGCGTGCGGTTGGTAAACCGACGCGATCTCAAGATTAAGAACAGCTGCGTGGCTCTGAATTACACCAATCGATTCTGCAGCTCATGAGGCGCTCGCCTGTCTTGTTTTCACTTGTGTGGCTGCAGGATTTCTATCTAAGCACTTGGCGGAATCCACGCCCTGTCGGCATCATGTTGAACACGTCGTCGGTTGACCAACTCGCTCTAAACATTTAATAAGCTACAGAGCTCTTGGTAACAGTAACCGATTCGACAGCGTCGACAGCGTTCGTTTTAAGCCTTGGTTCAACACATATCGATTTCCGACTCGAGCTGTTTACCGACTCGCACTCTGTAAGAGTTTGGCTGGGAGCTCTACGAGGTTAGCGGCGATGACCAGGTTGACGGTTGACCGCCGGCACCCAGTTTCCTAAGCCTTCCCCGAAGAACACACACACAAAACGCCTCTCAAAGGCCGGAGGCCTTTGATAAACCCCGCCGCCTTCTGAGAAGGCCTTCTCCTCCTCACTTTCCCCCATCGATCGCCGCCGATTTCCTTTTCAAGGCGTGCGTGTCTGGGGAAGGACGGCCGCCCACCGCGCTCTGGCCCTGCGCGCCTGGCTTCTGCTGCCCCCCCCAGCTGCTCATCGTTGAACTCTTCGACTTCTGAGCGTCCCTTTTTTCTCTCGGCCGTCCCCCCCCCCTCTTTGCTCGCTGGCCAGTTCGCTAGTCAGTGCCCCTTTCTAGCTTCTCGCTGGAGCGGAGTTCGCCACCTCGCCGCTGACGGAAAAAAGTGTCTGGGGGAGGGCCCCCCCCCGCCCGCTCGGCGCCGCCGCCCCCGCGCCCCGGGCGCGCCGCGCGCGCGCTGGGCCGCTGCGCCGCCGTGAGCGCCTGCAGCAGGTCCTCGTCGTGCACGCGCAGGCGCCCCAGGGCCTCCGCCACGCCGCGCAGCGGCCCCACGCCCAGCCGCGCGCCGCCGGCGAGGCACCGCCGCGCCAGCTGCAGCGCCGCCTCGCCGGCGTCGGCGCGGCGGAGCTCGCCGAAGGCGGCCACCAGCTTCGCGGCCGCCGGCGGCGGCACGGCGGGGCCCCCGCGGCCGGCGGGCCGCCCCGCGGCGAGCAGCTCCGCCTCCACGCGGCGCCGCAGCGCGGTGAAGAGGAGCCCGACGCCCGAGGAAGAGAGGACGGCAGGAGAGCACACGCTTTCGGCCCTCGAGGTGCACCTTCCGCACGCTCCGCGCGGCGAGTGCCGCTGCGGCGTGGCCGCGGTGGCCACGGGGGCCGCCGCCGCGGCCGCGGACGCGGCGGCCGCTGCGGCCACGGCGGCGGCCTCTGCGGCCACGGCGGCGGCCACTGCGGCCACGGCGGCGCCACCGCGGCGCGGCACCTGCCGCGCGGAAGGTGCGGAAGATGCAGGTCGAGGGAGAGGCCCGCGCGGCTTTCTTAGATTGGACCTCCGAAAGTTTATGTGCATGCCGTTTCTCTTCTTCGACATGCACCCGTCGGCGTCAGCCCGGTCGGCGCCGAGCTCGCGACTGACCTGCGAGAACGCCGCCGCTACGTTGGCCGCCTCGCTCAGGCTGAGGGCGCCCACGCCCTCCGAAGCGCGGATGGCGAGGAGCCGCCAGAGGGCCGGGTCGACTGCCGCCGCGCAGCCGCCACGCGAGAGGGCATAGGAGATGACTGCAACCGTGGTGGGCTCCACCACTGCCGGCTCGTGCAGCAGATGCAGCAGTCGATCCGAGACGCCCGCCAGCAGTGCCGCTGACGCGCCCGCCGTGGTCGGCGCGCCCGCCCTCGTCAGCGCGAAGATGATGAGCGAGATGCTCTGCGCGTCGCTGCGGGCGGCGAGGCCACTGGCGCGCCCCCAGATCAGCGGCAAGAGGCTGCTCCGCTCCCTTCCGACACGGACGTACGCATGGGCGAGCATGGCCATCTGCCGCATGTCGCACTCCGGGCCGTGCAGCAGCCCCGGCAAGAACGCCTCGCACGCGGCGAACAGCCGCTCGTGGAGCACCGAGGCCTGGGCGAACGCGTTCAGGGCCACGCAGGTGCTCCTCATCCCCGCGGCCTCTCCCAGCTCCGCCAGCTGCGTGCCAACCAGCCTGAAGAGCCTCAGGAACCCGAGCTCCGCCGCCTGCGACAGCTTGGAGAACGAGCCGGCCAGCCCCGACAGCTCTCCGGCTCCGAGGGAGAGCAGCGCCACGTCGTCCAGGCGCGCGTGCAGGGCCCTGAAGAGTGCCAGGTCGGGCTGGCCCAGCTGCGCAGCCTGCGAGTACGCGTGTGCGAGGAGGCACAGGTCCCCGCCCTCGAAGGCCTGCTCGTCGTCGGGCACCGGGCCGTCGTGGGCCAGCCGCTGCAGGAGCTCCGGCCGAAGACCGTGCAGCAGCCTCGCCGCGGAGCCCCCCTGGGGGCCGCTGGGCTGCGCATCCCGAAGCTCGGCGGCCAGCGCCCCCGCATGGCGGACGACGCGGCTCAGCAGCTTGCTGGAGAGCGTCGACCGCCTCCTCAGCGCGCCGGCGCACAGCTTCGCCAGGTCGTCCGCGCAGGCCCGCCCCAGCCCATGGCCCGGAGGAGAGGAGGCGGCGCAAGCACAGACTTTCGGAGGTCCGCGCGGAACTCTCGGGTCGACGCCGGACCACCTCTGGCGGCGCCTCTGGCGCCGCCCCTGGCGCGTGGAGCGCGCCAAGGAGAGGGGGTCCAGCGCCGATCCGAGAAACCTGCGCGGACCTCCCCGAAAGCCTGCAGCCATCGTGCTGGTGGAACGAGAGCCAAAGTAGGAACGCATGGCCGTTATGGCCACTGCGAGATTCGGCCAATGTACCCCGATCAAATCAAATTTACAGTCACCCCGTATCGTGAGGATGCGCGATAAGGATGCAAGGGCCTTGGACGCCCATCTCGAAGATTTTCGAGCGGGGCGCGGTCAACGAACGCGGCGAAGTAGATGGACCGCGGAGGCAAGGATGCACGGGCAACTTCCCTTGGGACAGTTGCCCATGCTTGCTATGCGGATTGACTGTGGCCCGAAAGCCGCAGCCCTGCCTGCACCGAGAAGTGGCCCTTACCTCAGCGTCTTGGCTGCATGCTGATGTGCCGCTTTCCCAGACCCCCTTGCGTTGTGACAAAATCACGACGGGAGTTTTTTCGCTGTTTTCGACCTCCAGGAGCCCTTACTGGACCTCGGGACCGTCAAAAAACGATTCGGGATAAAAAGCCGGTCCCGAGGAAGGGGTCCAGTCGGCGGTGGACAGACCTCCCTTCAACAAACCTCCGTTTAGTGAAAACAGCCTAGGACCGAAATCGACGGACCTGGACCCGCAAAAAGAGCGGCCGCGACGCCCTCTCGCGAACCGAAAACGGCCAATTCGCTAATCGACGTGTCATGGTAATTAGGAGGTCTGTCTACCCCCGATCCAGACCTCTGGGGGTCGACGTTGTGAACAAAATTACGACGTCGGGGGTCTGGGTTTCCCCCCCCGAATAGTGCTGCACCGCGCCGAGCCCTGCCGCCAGCGCGTGCTCCGGGAACGCATCCCGAGCGCTCGGCCTCCGGCGCGCCGTCGCCTTGGGCGCCGGCCGGGCCCGCTGATGCTTGCGGCCGCCGCCGCCGTCCACGGGCGCCTGCGGGCCAGCAGCGACGGCTGCCGCGGCAGACCTCGGCGTCCTGGCGCCCGGCTGCGCGGCAGCGCGGGCCAGCAGCTGCACCAGGCGGGAGGGTAGCTGGGCGTCGCGGCGGTAGTCCGCCTTGACGAGGCACGCGAGCGCGATCCCCAGGTCCGCCGGCCCCATCCTGGGCATCTCCTCGAAGAGGCCAAGGGCGATGGTGTCCCAGAGCATGGGTGGAAGAAGGAAAAACGCCATACAAATAAACTTTTGGCGCTCCGCGCGGATTTCTTGGATCTGCGCCGGACCCCCCTCCCTGGCGCGCGGAGCGCGCCAGGGGCGGCGCCTGAGACGCCGCCGGGGGGCCCCCAGCGCAGATCCAAGAGATCCGCGCGGAGCGCCCAAAGCCTATGTTTATGGCGTTGTTCTTCTTCGAATGGGCTCGAACCTGTGCTGCACGCACGCCAGGAGCATCGTGTCCAGGAGCACCGTGGCGCTGTTCTTGCGGTGGCGCCGGATGATCTTGCCGAACGAGCCAGGCAGGACCTGCTGCTGCACCCTCGGCACCGCCCTTCGCTCCTCGTACGCGGCCACCAAGTCGAACGGCACTTTGTCGAGGATCTCCAGATGCCGGAGCCTCTCCCCGCGGGACCTTCAGCCACGAATACGTATATACATATATACACATCTATATATACACACAGACACTCTCCGACGAACTTCGCATCAGTGTACAAAGTCGCTGGCTCCAGATGGTGAGTTACACACTGCCTCCCTCCCCAGAGGCCCAGGAGCAATCCATTGGAGAGTGTCTGTGTACACCCTGAGATCCGCCGCTGCAGAAACATAGCTTCATCGGAGAACAAGAAACGCGACCTGAGTCCTGGACCCCATCCTTCTGCGTCGTCTTTCGAGCCGGGTCGACCCGTGAGGGTCCCGGGGCCCGAAAAGCTGAGCGACGACGCCGGTGTTGCGGAAAATGGCGGCGCCAGGCTCTCCTCGCGGCGGCGCCAGGCTCTCCTCGCGTAGCTCCTTTCGTGGCGCAGACCTGGGCAGCTGCAGCAGCCCCACCGGCGCGCGCGACTGCACCGCCAGCGTGCGCGGGTCCGCCTCGTCGCCCGCGACCTCGCGGGCCTTCTTCGGGCCGGCCTGCGCCGCTGGCCCTCGCGGCGGAGTCGCCGCGCCGCCTCCGGCCCCGGCGGCGCCCGATCTGCCCGCAGGGGGCGGCCGTGAGGGGGCCACCTCTGCGAGCCCTGCCCCCTGGCCCCCCGCGCTTTCCGAGGGGGAGGGTGGGGCTCGCTTCGCTCGGGGGCGAGGGCGAGCGAAGTGAACCCCCACCCTCCCCCTCAGAACTCGTGGGGGGCTAGGGGCAGGGTGCGCAGGTGGCCCCCTGGCCGTGGAGGGAGGCCGCGTGGAAGCAGGCGGGCTCCCACCATGGGGCCGGGTCGCGTGGGCCAGAGGCTTGAGCAGGCGGCTACGGGAGCGGCGGAGGAGGGGCGCTGTGGAGCAAGGTCCAGCTTGCCCCGGGCAGCGGGCGCGAAGACTTCCAGGTGCCATGCGTGGACGGCCCACTGATGCCTCACCCTGGAAGGGGGCAGCTGGCCAACGCCAAGAGGGGCGCTCTCTCGTTGACGTGCTCCCCCCAGACATGCGACGCCTTGATCTTTTCAACGCGGGGCCCCCGCAAATTCTGGCCCTTTCCCCAGGGCCAGCTTTTCATCCCGAGTCATTTAGTTGACGGTCCCAGGGGCCCGGCGAGGGCCCCCAGAGGCCGAAAGCAGTCAAACATCGGCCGTCGTGTTTTTTTACGACGCGAGCACGTCCGGGTCTCATTCCTCAAGGGGGGCCTTCAAACCCCTCCCATGTTTCACCACGAGCCTCCACTCTTCCGGGCCCCGTGGTCGCCTTGCTGCTGCGAGCGCCGGTGCAGCCTCCGCAAGACGTGTACGCAAAGCACAACGCCAGCAGTCCACCGCAACGGCCTGTCTGCATGGGCAAGCGCGTGGCAATCGGCTCGCCGTGCGCGACGGTGCGAGGGGCACCTGCCGACGGTCCTTAGCCGTGCCCCCCCCGCCTGCCCGCGCAGCCTCTCTCGCGCTCGCGGGCGGACATGGCCTCTCGGGGTATCTCTTCTGCGAGGGAGGGTGGGCCGCGGTGGCCTGCCCATGCCTGAGACCCAGACCCCCTCGCGCTGCGACGAAATCGCGACGGCAAGTTTTTGGCCGTTTTCGGCCTCTGTGGGCCCTCGCGTCCTCCTGAGCATCACGACCATCCTCATACTCTCCCCGTCATGATCATACTCCCCTTGCTTTGCA
>CAUYUJ010017023.1:244145-251814 GCA_963575745.1 Prorocentrum cordatum | reverse complement strand
AGCTCGTCGGGAGTTACATCAACGCAGAGGCAGCGCCGGCTCCAGCCGCGCTTAACCTCACGGCCACCGCAGACGCCCGTGTACGGAGGGCGACTATCCGCCTGCCGCGCATTGGCAAGCTCCCTCCACGATGCTTATCAAGGCGCGGCACGCCCGATCCCTGGCTGCCAGCGTCTGCACCACGGGCACCGACATTCAAGCACCATCAGGCCCAGCCAAGACTGCCTACAACCACGCCCTCAAGGCGGCTATCCGCCCCAAGGGGAACAAGTGGGTCGAGTTCTGACTCTCATGGCCGTGTGCGTGCCGGGACACGCCCTTGAGATCGACGCCATCACGCAGCGTGGAGCATTCCTGTGCCTGCGGCGTCAGGTTAACCGCGACGTCACACTCTGCGGGCTCGCCAGAGACCTCCAACACCACGTCCAGACCCTGTTTGGTGGAGGACCCGTCGGGCGACTCGTCCAGTCGCTCCAGCAGCTGCGATGGACCTGGCCCACATTTGGCATCATGCACGATGACTGGGGCTGCCCGATCAGCTGGCTGAATCTACCCCAAAACGCCTTCCTGCACATGCTGCGGGCCTCACAACGCAGGGCATTTCTGCGGAAGATCAAGCCACGGCGACACGACCTTGGCTACCTCGCCTCGGTCAGGCAGAGCCTTGACCTCTTCGCCAGCACGTGGCTCGCGCGAACCAAAGGAGCAGCCAAATGCACTGCCTGGCAGCTGGCGCTCCTCCTGAACTACCTGTCGGGCGGGGACCACACCCAACAGCGACGATCCCGATCCAACACGTCGGCAGACCCCAGCCCCATGTGCCGCTACTGCGACGAGGAAGAGGAAACACAGGAGCACACTGTCCGCGACTGTAAGTGCTGGGCCCGAGAAAGAGTTCCTCTCACCACCCTCATCAGTGACGACCAGTGGGCCCGTCTTCCGCCGCACACAAGACACTGCGGGCTCTTCGACGAAGACCCAGCACTCCTCGACCTGCAGGCCGACCTCGCGAGGGACCCGCTGCCACAGCCCATCCCGCGGCCCCCCCTGAGGGTGATCCTGCGGCTTCAGCCCAGGACACCTACACCACCTACCTTGACAACGACACTGGATGGACATGGGTCTATGCTGCCACGGACGGTGCGTGCACCAACCAAGCCATCCACTCCTAGCACGAGCGGGCTACGGCGTCTACTACGGCATCGACCACCGCATGAACTACAGTGCACGCGTTCACGGCCTAACGCAGAACGCCCAGGTTGCGGAGACCCTTGCCATCGTCCACCTTACGGCGTGTGCCGACCGGCCCGTGCACGTCTTCGTGGACAACCAGGCGGTGGTCGATGGGTTCCAAAGCATCATCGACGGACATCCAGCGCCGCAGGGCACGCACGCGGAGCTCTGGGCAATGATTCACCGAAGTGTCATGGCCAAGCCCGACATGTTTCGCGTCGAAAAAGTCGCCAGCCACCTGGGAGACCTGGGCATCGACCTTGGGCTCATCGGGCCCATCGCGGAGGAGTTCAACCGTCAGGCCGACGCCCTTGCCACAGCGGCGGCACGCACGCACCACCTCCCCGACGACATCGTTGAAGCTGCCAAAACACGACATCGCCAAGCGACCGTGCTTCACGGGGTCGCTGTCGCCATCTACGAGCGCAGACACCGTACTCTGCCGCTCCCACACCGCAGGGCTGGGTTTACAGCGGCTGAACTCAGCAAAATGGAACCGAACCCCTGCTGTCGGACCAGGCACCACCCGCGGCTGGACCAGACATCCCGCAGAACCCGGACGAGCTCTGGGCCGAGGCCCAACGGGCGATGTACGACGAACAGGAGGACGACCCGTTCGGCTTCGGCGGGGGACTAGACTTCCTGGACGACGGGCCAGCCAGCGCCAACCTTGCCCCGTCGGGCATCCGCACGACGCCCACCTCTACTCCGCCACCGAGAGCGGCACCGCACCCACATGATGACGTCGCTCACCTCCAAGACGCCGACGAGGACTTTTATGATCCCCTCGGATTGGGTGGCAGCATAGACGACGTCCCGCCGACACCCCACGCTGCCGACGATGCCGCTTCATCGAGTCGCCACACGGTCACGCGGCCGACCTCTGAGCCCTCGCACGGCATCATGATTGGTCCCTCCGTGCCACCAACCCCGTCCCCCCACCAGCGCCAGCCCTCGGGGGCGGCTTCAGCCCCCCCGCAGGGCACTGAGCCAGTCAGGCCGTCGCGCCCCGTCCACGCTCCTACTGTTGCAGGCTGCGAGGCTGCGGCTCCTCCGTCCTCATGGGGCGTGGCCCCAGCGGCTTCAGCCCAGGGACCGCGCGACGCCCTCCAGTCGCCTCGCCACGGCGACGGCCGCCAGCGCACGGACCGCCGCACCGCGCTGGTCCACCACCTGGCCAGGCGCACCGATGACCTCGTCCCCGCCGCGAGGCCCGCGGCCGCGGGCACAGAGCAGCCGCCCCGCACCGACCGCGAAGCCGAGCTGTCCCAGTCTCCGGCCGCTCTCCAGCAGAGGTGCGCAGCTCTCGCCGCCGACCTTGCCGCTGCCCAAGCCCGTCAAGGCCCTTTGCTCCAGCGCCTCCACCGCGCCGGTCGTGCTTTCGCCGAGCTGCTTACACCCCCGCCCGATGGTGCTGCGCCGCCACTCACCCTCCATGCTATGCTATCATCGCTCCGCGGCGCTCCGCCTGGAGCCCCGCGCTAATCTCCGCCATTCTGCCTGCCCGTGTGCACGCGTGGCCCCGCGTCCACGGTGTCAGGGCGTGGGGGCGGGGGGTGCCCCGTCCCTGCGCGCCGCGCTGCGGCCAAGCGCCCAACTGACGGTCTGCCAAGCCGCCTAGCCACGTGTCCGCACGTCGCCTTTCTTGTTGGGGCCTTCTTCGTCACGCGGTCTGACACGTGAGATCTTCACAGTCTGTCCGCCGTCCGTAGCTTCAGACGCAATGCGCCGGGGGAGGGGGTCTGTTGCCCGCCCTCGTATCCTAAGGCTGCACCGCCGCTAATAATGTTTTGCGGGTTGTCGCACCGCAGTGCGCCTCGCGGACGGACCCTGGTCCGCCTACTTGTCCGCTCTCTCTCTCTCTCTCTCTCTCTCTCTCTCTCTCTCTCTCTCTCTCTCTTTCTCTCTCTCTCTCCTCTCTGCTCTCTTCGCTACTGGCTTCTGACGGAGTCTGGGTTAGGTGAGCCTGAGTGTGGGTGAGTCTGAGTATGGGTACGTCTGTGTGTGCCTGACTCTGAAGAAATGAATCTGAGTGTGAGTGAGCTTGTGTATGAGTGAGTCTGGGTGCGAGTCTGAATCCCAATGGTGCCCCTCGCAGTGTCTGGCGACTAGGAGACCCGGGTCGACTCCTCTTTGGGAAGCCAAACTGCTGCCCCTGGCAGCGTTTGGTGACTATGAAGCCCCTGGTGGACCCCCCCTGGGGCTCCCAAATGATGCCACTGGCAGCGTTTTGTGACCATGAGGCTCTCAACAGATACATGTTGGGGACGCCAAACGGCAATTCTAGCTGAGGCGTCCCACCAAAATCGGCGCGAACGGGCTCGTGAGATCAGCCAGGGTGGCTCCCCCTTGGGGCTCCCAAATGATGCCACTGGCAGCGTTTTGTGATCATGAGGCTCTCAAGAGATACATGTTGGGGACGCCAAACGGCAATTCTAGCTGAGGCGTCCCACCAAAATCGGCGCGAACGGGCTCGTGAGATCAGGCAGGGTGGCTCCCCCTTGGGGCTCCCAAATGATGCCCCTGGCAGCGTTTTGTAACCATGAGGCTCTCAAGAGATACATGTTGGGGAGGCCAAACGGCAATTCTAGCTGAGGCGTCCCACCAAAATCGGCGCGAACGGGCTCGTGAGATCAGCCAGGGTGGCCCCCCCTTGGGGCTCCCAAGTGATGCCCCTGGCATCGTTTTGCGACCATGAGGCTCTCAAGAGAGACATGTTGGGGAGGCCAAACGGCAATTTTAGCTGAGACGTCCCACCAAAATCGGCGCGAACGGGCTCGTGATATCAGCCGGGGTGGCTCCCCCTTGGGGCTCCCAAATGATGCCCCTGGCAGCGTTTTGTGATCTGAAGACTCTCACGAGAGACATGTGGGGGAGAAACGGCAATTTTAGCTGAGACTCCCCACCAAAATCGCGCGAAACGGGCTCGTGAGAAACAGCCAATCCAGGGTGGGGGGACCATGGGTGCTCCCAAAGATCCCCTGGCTGCCCGCTGTGATCAAAGGCTCTACAAGAGACACATGATGGGGAGGCCAAACGGCAATTTAGTTGAGACTCCCACCAAATCGGCGCGAACGGGCACGTGATATCAGCCAGGGTGGCTCCCCCTTTGGGGCTCCCCAAATGATATGCCCCGGCAAAGCGTTTTGTGATCATGAGGCTCTCAAGAGAGCATTGTGGTAGGCAAACGGCAATTTTAGGCTGAGACGTCCCACAAAATCGGCGCGAACGGGCTCGTGATATCAGCCAGGTGGACTCCCCCTGGGCTCCCAAGTGATGCCCCTGGCAGCGTTTTGTGATCATGAGAGAGTGTGAGTGAAATCTCTTATCTTGTCTTAGCTTATCTTATAACAACTCATCTTATCGCATCATATCTTGTCTTATCTTATTACTCCATAGGCTGTCTTATCTTATATATTATCATACTTTGTCATATATCTTATCTTACCTTATCATATCTTGTGTTATCTTATCTTATCTTGTAGTATCTTATATTGTCTTGTCTTATCTGGTGATTATCATTGGGAGGAGGGAGGCGCGAGCGGGAGGAAGGAGGAGCAGTGGGAGTCCCTGAGAAATAACAAGATCCCCAATCCTTAGGATGATGGGAACAATAACACGTCATAACGATTTCGGCCCCTTCGGGCCGCTCAAGGGCCGGCATCTTGAGCGGCTTGGGACGTCTTGGAGCTTCCTGGCAGTTTAAATATAACGCATCGTGGGCGGAATGGAGGAACGCCCTGGAGGCGGTCTTGGGACGTGTCGTGAGAACGTCCAGGGCTGCCGGGACGGCTGTCGGAGGGCTTCCGACGGCGATTTCAGCCCTCTCAGAGGCGGCCCGGGCCCTGGGCTCCACATTTGTGGTCGAGGTTCGGGCCCCAGGGAGCGTCCTGGAGCCCCGTGGCCCCCATGGGGGTCCGAGGCACCAATCTGGCGGCCCCAGGTCCCGTTCCCCGTGGTATATATATATATATATATATAAATATATATATATATACACACATATGAAGCTCGGGGTACTGATACAAGGAGGACCTATTTACATCGAAGATCTGGCTTGATACGAGGCCCGGCGGGCCAGCTGTGTCGGTGAGCGCCCCTGATCTAGGCCTCCAGATGGGCGTAGTAGACGGGGGTCGAGGAATCGCGCCGCATCGCCGACGCATCGCCGATGCGGCTCGATGTGGAGCCCGATTTCCTGCACGTCGGCGTGGGCGATGCATCGCCCACGTCGACGATGCGTTGCCCGTGCATCGGCGATGCATCGCCGATGCATCGCCGATGTATCGCCGATGTATCGGCGATGCGGCGCGATCCCCCGACCCCATCTACTCCGACCCCATCTGGGAGGCCTCTACTGGAGGGCCCAAGACGGCCCCAGCGTCGAGTCAAGTGGGCCCCACGAGGCCTTTCAGACGGTACAAGAGGGCCCTGAGTCGTTGAGCGGTCGGTCCAAGACGCTCCAGATGGCTTCTATACAGCCCAGGGGGCGTCCAAGACGCCCCAAGAGGCCTCCAAGAGCATTCTCAGCAGAGCTCCAAGGGGCAATCACCGCAGCTTTTCCATAGGAGAACATACATTTTTAGCAGATGCGACGGTTCAACCCTCACGGTGTCTAAGACGGCCCAAGAGGCTTCCAAGATCACCCCAAGACGGCCCAAGAGGGCCCCGAGACGCCCTAAGACGGCCCAAGACGCGCCCAAGGCGGATCAAGAGGGCCCTCAGAGGGCCAAGAGGGCCTCCAGAGGGGTCCAAGAGGGAAGCTCGAATTCAGATTTCGAGCTCTCCGCCCCAAGGCGACTTCCCAGGCCGCCAGCAGGCCCTCAAGAGGCCCAAAGAGGCTTCAAAGAGGCTCAAACCAGGCCCCCAAGAGGCCCCAGTAGCTCGGACCTTGAAACTCGCAAACGACCACGCGCCATTGCCGTCCCAACCCGATCATATACACCGAACCGTAGAACAATTTAGTACGGCGACGGCTGGGAAATGTTTGTATATGTATATATACATATATACATGTATATACACATATATACATACATAACATAGACATACATATGTATATACACAGATACATATACATATACATATACACAATTATAGCTGTACTTGTACAATGAGTACCTTTGTACGTACAGAACTAATCGGGCTAGACCTTCGTCCCGCTGGGGGCCGTTGGGTCCCGAGCGCGCCTGAAGGGCCCAAGACGGCTCCTGATGGCTTCCAGAGGGCCCCAAGTTGGGCCAAGAGGGCTACAAGCCGCCCACGATGGCCCCAAGACAGTCCCGGAGGCCCCCGTTTCGCTCCAAGATGCCCCAAGGGGCCTCCCTAGGGAGTCCCAAGAAGCCAAAATCGCCAACTTCCGATCCCAAAAGGCCCCAGCTCCCCAAGAGGCCCCCAAAAGGCCCCAAGAGACGCCAAAGCAGCCCCCAAGAGGGGTCAAAACTGCTTCTCAAAGCGCCTAGCAAGCCTCTTAGGCCTCCTGCATTAGTACGGCGACGGTCAGAAAGTCAATTGACCTGTGTGTCTATATATGTATATATATATATACACTTATATGTTATTTATACATATATACATGTATATAGATGCACATACATTCATGCATGCATACACACCTGCATACACATAGACATACACAAACACATACATACCTACATCCATACATACACACAGACACGCCCACATACATAAGTATATCCGTTCAACAAAACCTACACAAACGTACACACATACGCACATGCACACTCGCACAAACATGCAAACGTACGTACACGCATGCATACCCACGTACATACATACATGCATATGCACGTACATGCACACACATACATACACACATTCTTACGTACACGCACGAGCACGTACATACATACGTCCATACATGCATGCACGCATGCAGACATGCATGCATTCATGCGTGCATGCATACACACATTCATACACACATGCGCACACCTCTACAGACATACACGTTTGCGTGTATGCATACATGTGTATACGCGTCTACACATGTATGTATATGTCGACAGACGCACCTACACATACATTTGCATAGGTATGTGCATGTCGATACACACCTGCATATTTTATCACAAATCCACGCATATACATACACATGTGAATACACAAACATACATACATACATACATACAAACGTATGAGTATACACAACTATATACACATGCCTGCGTCCAGGGATACACGTACATATACACTATACACATAGATTCATGTGCGCATGCGAATACAGATGTATACTTCTTTGCATGCAGACAAGCATTTATGCAGGCACACGTACATACACATATATATATATACATACATACAAACATACATGCATATATACATACACCAGCATGCCTACATACAGTCATACCTGCATGCATACATGCATACAGTCATACATCCATGCGTACAGACATATAGACACACCCAT
>CAUYUJ010017023.1:164145-239145 GCA_963575745.1 Prorocentrum cordatum | reverse complement strand
GCTCCGCCGATGGCACGCAGCCTGTATTTGCCCTCACTGCACCGCCTACGTCGTACTGTATGGCTTCGATGGACAAGCACACGCTGGCGCCAGCACACGTTCTGAGCATCATCGTGATTTGGCGGCGCGCACAATTCAAGGGGGTGGCTTCAAGGGAGACGGCCTTCCAAGAGGGCGGGGGGGCCTCTCAGAGGGCGTGGGCCTTCTTGGATGCCATCCCAGCCTCTCCAGGCTCTTCTATCATGGGAGGACAGATCTCCCCGACCCACATAGCTGGCGTTTACTGAACAGCCTGGGGCTTTTACTCAAAGTTCCTTTCCTGTTCGATTCCTTCCTTTGGCGCCTCTACTAAAGGGCTTCGCATGTCGGAGTGCGTCTTAAGGAGGGTGTTTTTTTGCGTCGTCCATTACGACTGTGAAGGCCCCGTCCTTCCAAGAATCCCCCCCGCCGCGTTCTTTGAAGGCCACCCCTTGTGCGCGCCGCCAAAGAATGCCCCCGAGAAGCCCAAATTGATCAAATGAAACTTCAAATTTTATGGCTTGGGCACGCTAATTGGAATTTCCCCCGTGAGAGCCCGAAAGATTGCCTTTTGGGGTCCCTTGGGCGCTTTCCTGCGTCATGTTATGTTTTATGGCCCATTGGGGCTCTTTCGTGCGATCTCGGGACCCTTCTGCGGCCTCATAGGCCCGTTGGAAGCGAAGAGGCGAGAAAGCACACCAACAGTGAAGACCACATGGTTTAGAATGATGTTGGCTTCTCGGGGGTGTCATTAGGAGCTGCCTTGGGCTATTGTTCTACCTCATTGCGAAAAAAAACGACATCGTGAAAAATCACAACTGGAGCCCTAGACCAGGTATGATTCTGCGACCCTAGCCCAAAATCACACCAAATCTTTCTGCTGCATTTTCCGAGCCGCATCGATCTGTGCTGGTGCCGAGGCCCGAGAGCAGACGAAAGCACCCAGCGTGAAAAACCTGCAGCGTCCAAATCTCAGGGACGGCCCAACGGATCTCCGGGGGACCTGTCCACTATAGCGGCGGCCCGTCTGGGACCGGCGCAACGGATCCCGGCGCGCAGGCTGCCTCCTCCTCCTCCTCCTCCTCCTCCCCCTCCTCCTCCTCCTCCTCACCGATCCTCCCCCCCTCCGGGCCAGAAGGCGCCGCGGCCGCGGAGAGTGCACACAGGGCTAGCTGGTGCCTGGCGGCACGTGCAGCCTGCCCCGACGCGGCGGGCTGCTGGCCTATGCTGGGCCATCCCTGGGAGCTGGACGTTGCAGTTCTGTTCACACTGGGCGCGTTCGCCCGGCTTCTTAAGCAGTGGCGAGGCGTCTCGGTGATTTGCACGAGATGTTTTTAGAACATTTCTGACTGAGACAGTCAGGTTTCAAGATCTTCATACAGGAATGTTGGGACGGTCGGTCCCTGCTCGAGCTTCGGACCCCCGGACCCTCACAGATCGATCTGGCTTGGAAATCGCCGAAGAAGGACTGGGTCTAGGGTATTCCGATGTTGTGATTTTCGTGACGACGGATCTCAGGCGCAGCTGGGCCCGCCGACAAATGCATCCCGCCCACGCGGCGTGATTCTGCCTTGTGCTGAGCAACAGCCTATAGCTAGGAGCTGCCAAGCTAAGATCTCCGACGATATGATTTCTCGATTTGGGCCTCTGGGGGCCATTATCGGGCCCCGGGAACAAAAACGGATCTGGTACAAAGAACTACCCCCAGAGAAGGGGCCTGGACATATGAGGGCAAGAATTGGAATAATTAGCTCGGCGCACGTCAGGATGTGCAACCCGCCCACGCAGCGGGCTGTTCTTCGTCCTACGTTGAGCCACAGCCTATATCGGGGAAACAGAAGACTCGAGTAAGCCGGAACTCGGGTTCGCCGACGTTTTTTGACGAGCTCGTTCTGGATTTTGACGGTCCCGTTTTCGTGAGATGTTCGCAGCGGGAGTTCGCGTCAGATTTCAGATTGAGTCTCGTCATTCTCATTGTTGGCCCTGTCAGGCCAACCCAAGCCCCCCGAACCCGAGTCGTAGACGCCTCCCCGACTATAGCCAGAAGTTGCCAAAGGTGTCCCTGGCAAGTGTTCCCCAGGACCTCCCCGGAGGCTAGGTGGCCTCCGAAGGGCCTCACGAGGCCTTGGGGGGTCCCCTGCAGAGTGGCGCAGGAAGCCGCGGACACTTTTCGCCCTCGTCGTCGTCATCATCGTCGTCCGTCGTTGGCAACCCCCGATATAGCCTTCTCCTGTTCTGGTTCCTCCCCCCTCCCCGTCTATCTACTGCCCTCGTTTTCTGCAGCAGTGCTGGGAAGATCGCAGTGCGGCAGCGTGTACCGCCGCATGATCACATGTTGTCTGGAAGTGTGTATATACATATTTGGTACTCGATCTTTACCGTACCACTAGATATATGCATGTGCCCGTCCGTGGTGTCGCTGCGCGCGCGTATATAGCAGATTGTGCGCGCCTGTCCTGGCACTGCGTATGTCTGTGGCTATCTCGCGGACTTGTCATTCTTCTCGTTCTGCCCCCTGTTATTGGCTGTCTATCCCCTCTTTTGGTAAGCGTGTTCCCCTCCCCCCTCCTCCGTCGTCGTCGTCGTCGTCGTCGTCGTCGTCGTCGTCGTCGTCGTCGTCGTCGTCGTCGTCGTTGTCGCATCCCTGCTCCTCCTGAGGATCTAGCTCTCTCCATTCGGGGGCGCCTCGGCATGAGTGCGAAGCGAGATGCGGAGCAGCCCTGTTGAGAAGCACGACGCGCGTGCACCCTGGACCTCCTCGAATATGAAATTTTGTGAAGCCCTGGGACACAGACGAGAAACTGGTAAGAGGGAAAGTGGCGGGAGGGGGAGGGCGGCGGGGAGGAGGAAGAGGAGGAGGAGAGGGAGGAGGAGGAGGAGGAGGACGAGGACGAGGAGCACGAGGAGGAGGAAGAGGAGGAGGAGGAGGAGGAGGAGGAGGAGCTGGAGGAATCGGGGGAGGAGGAGGAGGAGGAGGAGGAGGAGGAGGAGGAGGAGGAGGAGGAGGAGGAGGAGGAGGGGGAGAGCCTAGGGCAGGCTTCCTGGGTCGACTTTGACGGATGTGGAGGAGGAGGAGGAGGAGGAGGAGGAGGAGGAGGACGATGTGGCCCGTGGTACGCCCAGGATGCACCAACGATACTGCAATACACCCTCCCATCACAATTTCCCTCACGGAATTCGAAATGGTAGGATCATCCAGGTCAGGGAAGGGTCCAGCGAGATCCCCTTTTGAAGAAGAAATCGCTCTCCACCTATATAACTGTTGCACGATTCTTACGCCTAGCCATCATCCATCAGGAGGTCTCGGGCGAGAACCTTGTTTGGTGAAGGAGTCACCCTTCATCCATGTAGCGATTGGACACTGAAGCGAGAGCCTTTTTTGCAAAGGAACCGCTCTCCATCGCTGCAGTTGTTGAAAATAATTGAAACTAAAGCGCGCAGGCGATGGCCACATTTTGAAACGGGACACCCTCGAGTCGTGGAAGTGTTGGAGGTTATTCAGACGATTGCGTTCGGCATCGAGGCAAGAGTCGCATGTCGAAGACGACTCGCTTTCTGTCCGCGTAACTGTCATAAAACGCTTCAGGCTTCAGGAACATGTCGGGTGAAGCACTCTGAGGCGAAACCTGCCTTGCCGACACGCCTGGTAGTGCGACGAGGAGGATCGCAGAATTAGGCCTCAACTGGTGCCAGGAGGAGGCAGAGGAGGAGGAGGAGCACCATTGGTTATATTAGTTTCCACCGCCCTTGATTCTTCGGTCATTGGGCACCCGTCTCCCATCAGGAGTTGTATCGGAAATCGCCGCGCAACCCTCTGCGGGCGTGGCGTCGCCACGATTCGTCACAGGTTCCGCCTCGTCATTTGTCCTCGTCCTCCTCCTCCTCCTCCTCTTGCTTCTCCTCCTCCTCCTCCTCCTCTTCCTCCTCCTCCTCCTCCTTCTCCTCCTCCTCCCTCATCACCTTCCTCGTTCTGCAGCTCGGCACTCCCTCCCTCCTCCTCGTGCCTCTCGTCCGTCCCGACTGCTCCCTCCTCCTCCGTACCCACTTATCCTCTCTCCTCCCTCCCTCCCTCCCCTCCTCTTCCTCATCCGCCGCCTCCTCCTCTCCTTCTCCTCCTCCACAACTTTGGGGGGGGCATCGCACGACATGCCGAGGGTCCCCCCGATCCGTGGGTGAATTCCTCGGCGCCGCCAACTTTATCCTCAGCCTGGTGCTGGGCTGCGTTCTGTTGGTCAACCAGGGGCCGACTTCGGTGGAGGCCTGCGCTAGCAGCGAGGAGGGAAGGGACGAGTCAGAAATGAGCAGGAGGACAGCTTACCCGCAGAAGTTATGACTTGAAAACGCCTGATTACGACGAACCGCCGCCGCCCCCTGCATTTTGTAAACGCCCATGTGGCCAAACGTTGGGCCAACGCCTTGCCAATCTATTCGGCTGCGTGTTCCCCCCAGCCGTTGCGGAAGCCCTTGGGGGGGGGGGGGGGGGAAGACGTGTGGGAGGAACTGAGGGCGAAATGGCATCGAATGGCATGCCTATTGGGGGAGCGCACAGCACTAAACAGTATGAGCTTAGACGCTCGAGCCTGCAATGCGAATCGGGATGGAGTCGGGGAACAGGGACGGAGGCCTTTGAGAGCACCAGCAGAACTACCCCTGGATTGAAAATTCCGAGTATCCCTCTTCACCCGAATTCGTCCAACCAAATCGTTCACAGCTTTTTTGCTCACGGGAGGGGGCCGCCCCTGAGGCCGAACGAATCTTACGCGCAGCCGTGGGGCCTGAGGTCCCTGGGGATCGGGCGGGTCGCGGCACACGACGATCCGGGCACTTCATTACCCTAGCGCACAAGTGGTAGGATTTCCTTGCCTGCACGAGTGAGGAGCGCACAGGGGCGGCCTGGCTCCTCCAAACGTGATTGGGACCGCCCTCCGCGCTTTACACAGGCCACGGTCTGCTCCCGAACCCTGCACGCCGACGGGTCCTCGCCAGTGTCACGAGCCAGCCCAGCCACGGCGACGAGGGAGTGACCAAGAGGGTTCGAGAGAAACCGTCCACGGTAGCTAGAAGTGCTTTTGCAGCCGCCCATGTGCACAGCGGTTGGCGGTCCGCCCGCCGCTACTAAGCACTTAGCACACTGCTAACGGACATCGCCCTGCTTCCAAACGTGCCAGTTGGCTTGCTGCCTTAGCGGCCTGCACGGAATTGGGTGGGCCTCTTCCATCTCATCCCGGTTGTGAACCAAAGATGGGCGCGTGCAGTTGATGTCAAGGAACTCTGCGCACGGGTGGCGGCACGATTGATATCACGAAGAAAGGTCGGATTCGCGGTTTGGTGGATGGCGAGTGTTGTTTTAGCTCGTCTGTCGACGACAGTGTTGGCCATGGCAAGCCATTTTTCAGTGCCTTCGAACTGCATGTTCTCATCTTACGAACGATTCACTTTCACGTGCCGCGCGGCCTGGATGAGCGGTGTGTCTTCCAACCCCTTGCGCGAACAATCCGATGCCCGCGACCGTGTTCCAGACTGCCAGCTGCCTTGCAGCATCCTGCTGGGCAGCTCTGGTGGCTGGCTTACAATATGAAGCAAGTTCGGCAGGCCGACTAGCTACTTGACCACAGATGGCTATACCGATCTGTTCAGCCATGGCTGTGGTCTGTGGGAGCGTTCTTGGCGCATCGCCGCTTGGCCTTGTTACAAGGTCGTCGCCTTCGTCTGGGCAATCACTACAGACCAAGCAGCTCGCTCGAGAGGCCTGAGGAAAGGCTTTCTACCTGACCCCGTCCGAGGCCATCCTAACAGGCGAGCTGCTCGTAAGTCTGGCAATATTTTTAGGATCTTGATCGAAGGGGGTCCAATCCTGGTCCAGCACGTCAACCTCAAACGAGGTCAGCGGGCTAGGCAAACCGCTGTCCTGGAAAACGAAGATGCCCGCCGTTAGCATTCAGTTTTCAGGCTCAGCAAGCGTAGCCTGGACACGTTCGGGAGGGACTTCAGCTTGCCCTCTGGCTTCCACCACTTGGGGTAGCTGGCAACTGCAGAGCACGTTCCTGATCGTGTCCTCCCTCCGCACGAACAGACCCAGTCTCGCAAGTGCCCCACCCTCTCTGCTCGAGCTTTGGCCCACAACCCTCGGCAACAAAGGCTCCCTACCATGCGCTTCTGGAACCGGTTAAAGCGCTTGACGCTTGGCTTCCGGGAGGATGGCCGAGCTTTTGGGCCAGGGAAAATTCGCGTTGCATTTGAACTAGCTAAAGCTGGTCCATTAGCAATGAAGGCGGGATCTGCGTTAAGTCCACTACAGAAACGCCACGGTCAGCCCATGGGAGGGCCCATCGTTTCTCCGGCCCACGCGTGCCAGGCAAAGAACGGCACGTAAATCCGCCCTGCTGGATTGCTGCCACGATTTGCAAAGCTCGGCTTTACGAAGTCTCCGCATGCGCACGAACCCTCCTGCATTGATGAGAGCGCGCGCTGGGCGGGTCGCGGCGATCCAGCTCGCCCCGCCTCATTGGATGGCCGGCGCCAGCGCTAACCTCGCACTGCCATCACCGTTGCAAAGCAAGCTTGGCAGTGAGGGGGACTCGTGCGATGGTAAGTCAAAGCTGGACATCGAACGCTGGTGGGATCGCCATTCCGAAGCGTCGAGCCCCTGGACCTCCACCCCGAACGAGCTCGCAGGAGCAGCGCCCTGCCGACGGACTTTCCGGAACGAGACTTCCTGATGATTAGTTTAATATTTGTCTCGTGACCTTCTCCTTGCGAATCCTTTTCCCATGGGCTGAAAACGGGTCTGCTGCTTCATCCGAGCCCTGGGTCCATTCCGAACAGCTCCAGCAGATTCGGCTATGCCGAGATATGAGATGTTCATGTTGACCACCGCTCGACTCAACTCCAGGTGGCCGCATGCATCATCCACCAAGTTCATCGCGGTGGCTCTGATGGTGAGCTTCTCTGCGTTGATGGACGTGGCATTAATGCCCCTGCTGGCCTCGGGAAAATGCTCGATTGCCTCCGCGGCCGCGCCTTTCGCAATGTGGTAGTCCGAGGAGGAGTTGCGCGGGCCAACGTCGTCGATGCTCGATGCAAGTTTAGACATGGGCCGCAGGCGCCCTTGCCGAGAAAGCGTCGAACGCAGCCGCCGCATTCACCTTCGCTGCGTGGGCAGCGCATGCGCCGGCTGCTGGAAGCCTGAGGCGGGCGAAGAGGCAATCCTCGGCGCGGTGTTCGCCGAGTCGGATAATGCGCGGGCGCTGCCGCGTATGGCGCACAAGCTTCTGCCAGCAGCTGGGCGCAACGCGTCGTCGTAGTTTGGTTCGTAGAATTTCGAGCTTTCGTAGGATGTTGCTGGACCAGCCCGCGACGAACGCCACTCCGTGTTCGCGACGTGCTTGGTCTGACGCTGGTCGAACTGACCGAGCCCAAGCGCAATCGATAGCTGAGCGTCCCGTGGTGGCGCTCAAGCAACCCGGATCAAGGGTCTGGTGCAGATGCTGAACATGTGGCCGTGGAGTTCGCTGCCATCTGCGATGCGTACCTGCGCACGATAGTGCCAACGTGTTGCCGCCGCTCGGCATGCCCAAAAGCGGCATCTGGACACGTCGCAGTTGCTTTGGTAGCACTTCCAGCGCTTCAGACGCTTCCCAGATCGGCAGACGCACATCCAGGCCGTGGTCGTCGATGATCGCCGCGCGCCGAGGGTGGAAGTTGTCTACCCACCGGGACACTAGTGAATACTTGCTAGCAGCAGCAACGACGCCACTAGCCCCGCTCGAAGTCTGGCTAGCGTCGACAAATAATCAGCAGCCGAAGGAGGAGGAAGAGCAGGAGCAGGAGCAGGGAGGGCGGATGAGGGAGGGGGGGAGGGAGGAGGAATTTTGTCAAAATCAATAGTGAGGACGCGCTGCTTCATCAAGGCTACCCTTACATCCCTTCTTCTTCGGGCCACATTGCGCCAATGTTGTCGTCCAAGAGCTCTAAATCAAAACTGAGACTTCCAAGGCTCTTGCATCATTGCCTTGCAGCTTTACTATGGGTCTTGACTGTAGAGGACGGGTAGTAGAAAAAGAACAGTGCGAGGACGAAGAGGTGATTCGGAGAGATTGGGAATGCTCCCCATGATGGGCCGGCACGCTGACGAGCGGCGAGGGCCTCTCGTTGGTTCTCTTTGTCCGTCCTTGGGCCATTTGTAAGCTTCTTGGAGCCGCCTTGGGGCGTCGGCGGGGTGTCTTCAGGACGGCTGGGCCAATCGCGGGCCAAGGGGAGTGAGTGCAGGAGAGGATGTTGTAGAGGGGTAAATTCTAACGACATGCTGCGCCCAAGGGTGGGAGCCGCCTATGGGGACCACACAAATTTTATCATACATCCCAGGGGTGTTCGCGCGCGCTCGCCCCAACATGACACGGGCGACTACTGGCGTTCTATGTTTACGACGCGCGCATCTCCAAGCCACGTGCTTGTTGAGGCCGCGTGTAAGCGCAGTGCGATCGGCAAGTTGGTCTCACCAAGATCGTTGCTTGGAGGTGTCCATTCTGTTCGCTCCCCTCCCGAGTTATCGTGGACAAAAGTCAACAAAGCGCGCGTACACGATCGACGATTGTCGACATACACAACGCACGCCCTCATTGCCTACGCAGCGCTCGTCGCTGAACCCCTTATCTCTTTATTCATTAGATATTGAGCACCCCATACCCATTACCAGTGTTCGCCATGCACGTATCTGCAATGCCTGTGGCCCAAGACTGCGGCTTAGATTGTTTAACGGTTGGCCGATTCTGCTTCCCCCTGTCTGGCCCCCCTCCTGAGGGAAGCAGGGCAAGGAGGAGGATGAGGAGGACCCCCCAGGCCGTGCCGTTCTGTCGCGATTCGCTCTCCTACCTTCTGGTCCTGGTCTTCATGGTGGTGGCGTTTTGGGACGGCACCATCAGGCAGCGAAAGTTGGACGAGACTCCTCCTGCTTCTCCTCCTCATCATCATCATCATCAGCAGCATCATCATCATTATTATCATCATCCTCATGCTCATCCTCATCCTCATCCTCATCTTCATCACCACCACCACCACCTCCCTGTCCCCCCCCTTCTCGCATCCCCGTCCCCTTCTCATCCTCGCCCCCCATCCTGCCTTGTCCCTCCTGCCTTGTGAGGGTGGCCCTTGGGTTGGCCCTTAGGTGGTCTCCAGGGCACGAGGACGAAAGGTGACGCCGAGGTTCACTTACGTTCCTCGTTGGGGTGTCGACGTCCAAGTTCCACTGTCTGACCGTTGTGTTTGCAGAAAGCCTTTTGTTTCCTGTTTCGTATGTGGCATATGTCGCCGCGGTCGTCTGTTCAAACCGTTGCACGAGGGCCCACTCCTTATCCAGACGCAGCGCAAGAGAGCTGCCGAAGATCGAAAACTTCATCCAAGAGGGCGTCCAGCTCGAAGACTTCATGCACAGAGGGATCCAGGCGGACGCTCTGGACACCCCGGAGGCATCCCCGACTAGGGCGTCCACTGCGGACACGGCCGAACTGGGGACGGACCCCGATGTCAGATTTGTGCTCTTCGAGTCGGACACTGATGCCTCCGCGGAGGACGACCCGCTGGAGGGGTTCGGCGGCGCGAGCAGCATGCTCGAGCAGATCCAGCTCCGTGGTTTGCCAGCCATCCTGAGGACCAGGGGCGCACAATGTTCGCCAGCGCTGGCTCCGAGTTGGACTCTTGTGAAACACACATACGTAACTAACAGGGTGCGAGCAATCTAGCGTTCTGCTCTGTCCAGCCTGCGCGTGTCCCGGCTACATGCCGTGTTCTACACCGTTACTCAGTGCCCTGGTAGGTTTTCCCAGTTTTGCATACGATCCATTTCCAGCACACTTGCATCTTCGGAAGAGTATGCCCTTACCAACTAACCCGACCGTCTGGGGTGTTGCCCCAGCAGTTCCCATCGCACATTCATGCGTTTTTGGGGCCAGGCGTCCGTCTTGTATTTGTAGCTGTAGTATAAATAGATGTGTATATACAGCTGCGTGTGCGCGTGGACTTTCACAGGTCGGTGCGCAACGAGATCGTGCCACGGCATGTCCCTATGCAGATACTTGCATGCGGTGGACACCCGTTGATCTAGTGCAAGGACGTGTTTGTGTGTAGAACAATCCCATGTGGGTCACGCGCGCTGGAGCTTCACATCGCAGTATAGTGTTAAGCCATTGTTCCAAACCCTCCCTTGGTTGGGCATTCTTTTTAAAAGATCACTGCTTGCCCCATCCTCCTCTTCTCCTTCTTCTCCTCCCCCTCCTGCCTCCTCCCTTCTCCCTCCTCTCCCTCTCTCCTGCCGCCTGTGTCCTGCCTCGTGCCCGTGGCTCGCTCGGCCGCCGTCACGTGAAGTGCCGTGGGCTCTTGTGAGGCCCAACGGGGGTGCGTCTTACGCAGATCACCATGAGACCTCGCCGTCCCCTGGGGGTCGCGATCTGCGAAATTGTCGCCACTTTCGTAGGCCCCTGGGAGGCCCAGCTGAGGTGCGTTTTACGCAAATCACCACGAGACCTCGCCGTCCCTTGGGGGGCTGCGATCTGCGAAATTCTCGTCACTTTCGCGGGCTCCCTGGGGCCCCAGCGGAGGTGTGTCTTATGCAGATCACCATGAGACCTCGCCGTCACCTGAAGGGCTGCGATCTTCGAAACTGTCGCCACTTTCGGGGGGTCCCGGGAGCCCCAGCGGAGGCGCGTCTTACGTAGGTCACCACGAGACCTCGCCGTCCCATGGAGGGTTGCGATAGGAGAAGCTGTCGCCATTTTCGTTTGCTCTTGGGGGGCCCAGCGGAGGTGCGTCGTACGCAGATCACCGCGAGACCTCGCCGTTCTTTGGGGGGCCGCGATCTGCAACATTGTCGCCACTTTCGTAGGCTCCTGGGAGGCCCAGCGGAGGTGCGTCTTACTCAGATCACCATGAGACCTCGCCGTCCCCTGGGGGGCTGCGATCTGCGACAGTGTCGGCACTTTCGTGGGCTCCTGGGAGGCTCAGCGGAGGTGTGTTTTATGCAGATCACCGTGACACCTCGCCATCCCCTGGGGGGCTGCGATCTGCGAAATTGTCATTTTCGCGGGCTCCCTGGGGCCCCAGCGGAAGTGCGTCTTACGCAAATCACCACGAGACCTCGCCGTCCGGTGGGGGGAGGGCTGCGATCTACGGAATTGTCGCCACTTTCGGGGGGGGCCCGGGAGCCCCAGTGGAGGTGTGTCTTACGTAGATCACCACGAGACCTCGCCGTCCCCTGGCGGGCTGCGATCTGAGAAACTGCCGCCATTTCCGTGGGCCCTTGGAAGCCCAGCGGAGGTGCGTCTTACGCAGATCACCATGGGACCTCGCCGTCCCCTGGGGGCTGCGATTTGCAAAATTGTTTCATTTTCGTTGACTTCTGGGGGGCCCAGCGGCGGTGTGTCTTACGCAGATCTTCATGAGACCTCGCCGTCCTCTTGGGGGCTGCGATGTGCGACAGATTCGGCACTTCCGCGGGCTCCTGGGAGGCTCAGCGGAGGTGTGTCTTATGCAGATCACCGTGGGACCTCGCCGTCCCCTGGGGGGCTGCGACCTGCGACACTGTCGCCACGTTCGTTGGCTCCTGGCAGGCCCAGCGGAGGTGTGTCTTATGCGGATCACCAAGAGAGCTCTCCGTTCTCTGCGGGGCTGCGATTTGCGACAGTGTCGCCACTCCCGTGGGCTCCTGGGAGGCTCAGCGGACGAGCGTCTTCGGCAGATCACCTTGGCATCTCGCCGTCCGCTGAGGGGCTGCGATCTGCGAAAATATCGCCACTTTCGTGGGCTTCTGGGGGCCCCAGCGGAGATGCGTCTTACGCAGATCACCTTGAGACCTCGCCGTCCTCTGGGGGGCTGGGTTGCGACGCTGGGGGGTCCAACGGCGCTGCTCCCATTAATCATGTTTCGAATCGTCTTTTTATTGTGTTTCCACGCTCCCTCTTGGCCGCCTTACTGCCAACGATCTGACTCTTAAGAGCGACGCCGCATATGCGAACCATGTGGCTCGTGCCCGACGTTCTATGGCGAATCGTTCAAGGGCACGGCGGGCGGCGGGTTCTTCAGTGTTCGGTGTTGTATGGATCTGTCCGATGTATAGTCGCCTCATGTGTACAACGAATTGGGTACGTCTCTGGGTCATTTTGTCGAATAGCTATGTCAACGAATCTGCCCGTGCGCACTTGCGGGAGTCATGGAGCACCTATAGGATCCATCGCACACCCATTCAGCGTCAAACCGCGTGTTTGTTAACAAACAAGTTGTCCGACATCTCGTCATAGTTTTCGTCCAAACTGGAACGTACCGTTGTCCTTTCCGTGCCACTTGTTGCCGTGCTTTACCTGCCTCTCCTTGTTCCATCTGACAAGAGTGGGTCGTCCACGGTGCAGGCGCGCAAGTAGTTTCAATCTTCATCTCCGGTGAATTCCTCAATGTCGCGGCGCGCGTCGACTTTGGTGTCGCATCGACCAGAGGGGGGCACGTTGAGTTCCGCAGAAACGTTCTGGCTCGCTGCACGGTGTCCGACAACGAAAGAGAAACCTTACCATGCACGAACCACGGCGGAGCTGATTTTCACGATGCCACATAAATCGCACAACATATATTGCCCCGCGTAGATTGCATCCGCGAGGCTGCACAACATAGATCGTGCAGCGTATATTGCTGCAGTTCGATTACACAACATACATTGCACCACATGGGTTGTTCAGCATCGATGGCACAACTTACGCACACACACATACATGTTTACATATGTATATGTGTATATATATATATGCGTACACATACGCATACATATATACACATATATACATTGCACTACATGGTTAACACCATCTGGCTTCCCCCCTTCAAGAAAACTCGATTCCCCCCCTCCCGGGTTTTCCATTCACCGCTTCGCATTGCAATGTACAAAGTATGTTGCCCCATCGTCCATCCGAAACATAAGTCCATACCAGCCCAAGCAGCCCGGTACCGACACCCACCGCCATCCCCTGCAACAAATTTTCTGCGAGGGTGATAAGGAGGTTCGGGGGGGGAGGAACCAACGTCTCACTCGATCGGTCGCACTATCGACCCCACTATCGATCTCATTATCGGTCTCGCTCGATCGATCTCACAACCGATCTCACTCGATCTATTTCATTCGATCGACCTCACAATCGATCTGCCTATTGATCTCACAATCGATCTCATTATCGATCTCACTATCGATCTCACTATCGATCTCACATTCGGTCTCACTATCGATATCACAATCGATTTCACAATCAACGTCATCATCATCAACATCATCGTCATCCGCGTCACCAGCATCATCATCATCATCATCATCGGGGCACCATCATCATCATCATCTCATCACCTGCATCATCAACATCATCATCATCACCATCATCCTCATCACTGGGACACCATCATCGTCACCATCATCATCATCGCGACATCACCACCATCAGCATCGGAACAACACCATCGTCATCATCAACTCATCAGCATCATCATGAACAACAGCAGCAACATCATCACCATCGGGACACCGTCATCATCATCAGCAACATCATCAACATCATCATCATCGGGACACCATCATCATCGTCACCATCATCCGCATCACCATCTTCATCATCATCATCATCGGGACACCATCCTCATCATCAACATCATCATCATCATCGCGACACCATCATCGTCATCATCACCATCATCATCAACATCATCATCATCACCAAGACACCATCATCATTATCATCACCACCATCATCGATATCATCATCATCGTCATCATCAACCTCATCATCACCATCACCAGCGGGACACCATCTCACCATGATCAGCTTCAGAATCAGATCACCATCCCATCATCAGCATCATCAGGACCATAAACATCATCATCAGCAGCGGGACACCATCATCATCTTTGACATCAGCATCATCACCATCATCGGGACACCATCATCATCACCACCATGGCCATCATCATCACAATTATCATCATCAACATCGTAAACACGATCATCATCATCATCATCATCACCATCACCATCATCATCGTCATCACCATCATCATCAAAATCATCGACATCATCATCATCATCATCATCATCGTCATCACCATCATCATCGGGACACCGGCGGGACACCGCGGGCCTCCTGATGCTGGACGGGAGTCATTTTGTACGGCTGCGCCCCAGCCGGAGGCGGGACACCGGCAGGACACCGCGGGCCACCGGACGCCGGAAGGGAGTCATTTGGTCCGGCCGCGCCTCAGCTACAGGAGACTTTCTTCTCGCCCGCCCACGCAGCTTCGCCTCGCCCGCACGCGCGGCACGCACGAACACGAAACCGAAATCGATTGCCCGGTAGGGGGGCTGTCCGTTCCATTTTGATATCACCCCCTTCACCTCCGTTACATAACAAAAAAACATGTGGTTTCGCAGCAGCACGCTATATATATATACACAAGATTTTAAGGCTCGCTGCGCTTCGCCTTCTAATCTTGATCCTTGCACCTACGATGTTTCTGGGCGCGGGCGAGAACACAATTGTTCAATGAGGTGTGTGGGAATTGTGCGAGCGGAGGCGAGGCGAGGCGAGTGCGCGGTAGCGCCCGGGGCGGGGCTCAGGGCGCAGAGTTGGTGGACGCTGGAGTGGAGGTGAAGGTGGAAAGTCGGATGCCGGACGCTAGAGGTCGGAGTGCTGAGCTGATGGAGGCTGGAAGTCTATAGGTGGAAGTCCCACCAGCCCTTTAGGGCTACGGTGGTATAGCGAGTTTGGTCTTCTCTCTTCCCCTTCCTTCCCCTGCTCGGGGGAGGGGTAACCTTCCCCTGGACCTGGAGGGGGGGGGGGGGGATGGAGGCGTTAGAGCGTCCAAGATGGCTCAAGATGGCTCCAAGAGGCGCTCCAAGTCGCAAGATGGCCTCCAAGATGGCCCAAGATACCTCAAGATGGGTCAATATAGCCTCCGACACACCTCCAAGAGTCCTCAAGACGGATCCACGTGCCCTTCGAGCCCTCCACGGCGCCCTCCAAGAAGCCAAAACCCTTCAAAAGCCTAAGGAAAGTCAATGTGTTTGGCATTCTCGTCTTTTCGCTTCCGATGGGCCCCTGAGGCATCAAGATGGCCCCAAGATGGCCCAAGAGAGCCCCAAGAGGGGCCCAAGAAGGCCCAAGACGGCCCCAAGATCGCCCAAGAGGCTTCCAAAGAGCGCTCCAACACGTCCCCAAGACGCCGTTTGAGAGCCTCCGAGGGGGGGACCTGAACTGAGGACCCCCGCTCTTTTTGAACAATGGGGCCCAAGACGGGCCCGAGAGGCCTCCCAGCCTCTCCTGAAGATTCTCCACCCCGCCCTTTTTGGCCCAAGATGGCTCCAAGAGAGCCCTAGATAGCCCAAGATGGCCTCCAAAATGGCCCAAGATAGCCAAGCATGGCTCAAGATAGAGCCTCCGACAGATCTCCAAGAGGCCTCAAGACAGCCTGAATATGGCCCAACATAGCCGAGCATGGCTCAGAATAGCTTCCGACAGCCTCTAGCCGAGCATGGCTCAGGATAGCCTCCAAGAGGCCTCGGGAAAGCTGGCAATCAATTCTGGACGGGCCGGTGGGGATACGCGAAGCGTCAAGAATTGAGAGGAAAGTCGGCGGCCGCATGCTGGAGGACGGGATGCTGACCTGGTAGAGGCTGGGAGTCCCGCGAGCGAAGCGGCAACACGATATTGAATGAGAGATGTGGCCGGCGCCTCGGCGAGAGCACGGGTCCCAGTGAAAGCTGTCTTCTGTTTCCGCCGTTTGCCCTCCCCTCCTCCTGCTCCTCCGTGCCCTCCTTCCGTCTTCCTGGGGCCCCTCCTGTTTCTCGCAATCCTCACCGTTCCTTCCTCTTCCTCCTTTTTCTCCTCCGTCCCGCCTCCTGCTCCTTTTCCTTCTCTGCCACGCGGGCCCATTCGGCGCGCGGGCCAGCCGAGCCAAGGACGACGGCGACGATGACAACGACGACGGCGGCGACGACGACTCCCTGAAAAACTTGACCTCCGAACCTGTCCACGATGCGTTCTGACCATCAGTTTCACGAGAACCCGGCCGCGGCGACGGGGGAAAGTCCCAGAGTCTTAGAAAAACAGCAAACAGTTTTTGTTATTACAAAACAGAAGAACTCAGAAGGCGCGCGGGCGGGTGGAGGGGTGCGACAGAGAGGCACACAGAGAGAGAGAGAGAGAAAGAGAACGAGAGAGAGAGAGAGAGCGAGAGAGAGAGAGAGAGAGAGCGCGCGGAGGAGGAGGAGGAGGAGGTGGAGGAGGACGAGGAGGAGGAGGAGGAGGAGGAAATGGACCTGAGCGGCCCTCATGGCCGCTGCGCGACCTCGGAAGCCTTGCCACGTGCAATGATAGACGCGTGGGGCTCTCGTAAGAGGTAGGGGCGGAAGTGCAAGGAGTAAGAGAGAATCTGGAGGGCGAGGACAGGGAAAGCGCGGAATCCTCGTGTCATGGGGTCTGAACAGGATGGGAACAACTGGGAAGACTGCACATCAAATTTTGGTTCCCGGGGCCGCGCGCCGACTGTGAAGTTGGAAGAGAGAGCGAGAGAGAGAGAGCGCGCAGAGGAGGAGGTGGAAGAGGAGGAGGAGGAGGAGGAGGAGGAGGAGGACGAGGAGGAGGAGGACGAGGAGGACGAGGAGGAATGGGAGGAGGAGGAGGAGGAATGGGAGGAGGAGGAGGAGGAGGAGGAGGAGGAGGAGGAGGAGGAGGAGGAGGACCAGAGCGGCCCTCATGGCCGCTGCGCGACCTCGGAGGCCCATGAGGGATGCGTTCATACGTAGTGTAGCCAAACATGCGCCACGCGCACTCCGTGGCACAAAGATAACGGCCACGCTGCCATTCTTTGATTTCGTCTTTGTTGCCAGTGTCCTCCTGGAGCTCGTATTTAACAAAGTCTGGTCCTTTGAACAGGTATTTGTAAAGGTATTGGAACAGGTTGACGGACCCTGCGAATTTGACATTGGCGTGTCCGTCCCACAGCAGGAGGATGGTGGGGCTGTATTCCACGATCAGCCGGTTGCAGCAAGCAGATCGTTTGCCGTAAGATGCGGTCCCAGACGCGCAATTGGGGCAGTCACCGCCACAATGTCTGCGACGGTGATGTGGGTACCCTCGCTCGTCAAAGTACGTGTCGTCTTGGAAAGGCCACGGGCACCCTTTGATGCACTCCTGAGATGTGTCGTCGGGGTGGCACGAATGGTTGCACGAGTGTATCATGTGTTGAAGGACGAGTGCGCGGACAGGACCGTCTGGTGGAAGTTCGCACGAGACGAAGGTGTCGACGGCTTCGGGCGTAGTTGGCGGCGTTGTCAGGGCTATGGCAATGTGAGCATGGGGCAGCCCTCTGCGCTGATATTCAATAACCCTGATGACGTACCTGCGGTCTCCACAGAACTCACGCTTGAGGTGCGCCATCATCTTCTCCAATCGAGCGTGGAATACGCGGACCACGATGTCTGGTCGGTCTGCTGCTGTCTGGCCCGGATGAAGAGTGGCAGTGATCTCGGGCCAGTATGGGTTGCACGTCAACGTGATGAAGAAGGTTGGCGGGCCTTTTCGCCGAGCAAGCTCCAGGGGGTCCATTCGGAGCTTGCGTAGGTGGCGGGGAGACCCGGGCACGCTCGAAGGCAAATTTGTACTCGTGCCGGGAACGGGCGTGTCATTGGCGAGGGCCTCGCACATGTCTGCTCGTTTGGAAGTTCGTTGAGCCTGTGCTCTGCGAAGAAGTCCGAGCCTCTCATCCTCCATCCTGCAGTGCATGTTCACGAGCCACTCGTTCAAGAGCCGTCCACATAAATCCATGTGTGGGCTTCGTAGGAGGTGTTGGCGGCACCACCGCATCTGTGTGAGGCGCTGCCCCGCGTTCGCGAGCATGTCGGTGCTCCATCCGCGGCCGCCGTGGGGAAACCAGAGCGGGTAACTCAAGGGCTCGTAGAGCGCGCTCAGCGGGTTCAGGCATTGCGGTGTGGGACACGAGTTCCTTCGGAATAAGACAGACCGGGACGACACGTCCACGTGGGGTGTTTCATGGACAATCGCAGCGAGCTCGTTGATGCCCTCGTCCCACTGGAGCTCGACCGCCACGGCGGCGCCGCGTACTGACGGGGCCAACAGGCGTCGAAGCTCTTTCGCATAGCCATTGTGCGGAAGGATAAGTGTCTCCAGTCGCCGAAGCAACTTGAGGTCCACATTGTGTGCAGTGGCGTTCGTGACGCGCTCCCGAGGGTCGACGACAATGCAGCGTAGAGGCGTAGTGTCAGCACAGCTCCAAATCCGCCGGTACATCGTGCCATGGATTCTGATATTGGAAGGCCGCAGCTCGTTACCGAATCGCAACTCCCGTTCTGAAGTAGTGCTTTGAATCTCGTGCACGGCGAAAGAGAACAGACTATTGCAGCGCCTGCTGATGGCTGAGATTCCCGTCAATCGAGGTGCATTGGAAATGGCGTCGTGTATTGGGCGTCCCTGTTCGTCCTTGTCCAGCCACGCAGTGCCGAACGTTTTCATGAGAGCGCCTGCAGGGGGCTTGTAGTATTTTGCGAAATCCACGTAATGCTTCCCAGCGCCGCAGCAGAAACCATCGCCTTCACAGTGGAACAGCTTTGCGGAGCAATGGATGCACGTGTGCGTCATGGCACCCAAATCGATTCGGGAAAAGGCGTCCTCCGGGCGTCCTGGTGGACAGCAGTGTCGGCATATCTTCTGGTTGCGGGCGTGCCATCTGGGAGCAAAATCGCCCAGCGGTAATGCTTCTCCGCATCGAGCACAGACACAAAATGAAGCTGGCTGCGCAACGCATGCCTTGCAAATTCTCTCGGTTCTGTGTCGGTGTCGAACTGCGAAGTCCTCGGGGGCGAGCTCCTCGTGACATCGAGTACACGGCAAGGCCACCGCAGGTTTGTTTTGGAGGGCAGCGCATGCTTTCTTTGTGGCTTTGTGTAGCTGAGTGGGTGTGAAAGAGTGGCGCGGAAGGTCGGTCGTGCACACCGAGCACGTGAAAGATGCCCGTGTGGCGCATTATTTGCAAGTCTTCGTGGCTTTGTTTAGCTGGTTAGGTGTGAACGAGTCGTCGGCCTCGCAGACAGAGCACGTAAAGCATGCTGCCCGCTTGGGGCCCATGGCGCAAAGCAAATGATCACGGTGTACATATGCCCATCCCAAGAATGGGAGATCTACGCACTTCGAGCCAACGCGTCGGAGTGCACTGAAAATGAAGCAACATGGTGGAGGGGAAGCGGGAGAAGGGGAGAATGTGGAGGACGAGGTGAGAGGAGCTTGAAGGAAAACTGAGCATCATATTTTAGTTCCCGGGCTCTCTGAAGGAAGAGTATAAGAAGTCGGTGAGGGGGGAGAGAGGAGAGGAGGAGGAGGAGGAGGACCAGCAGAGTGCGGCGGGAGAGAAAGGTGGACAGAGGGAGGAGAAGGAGGACGAGGAGAGGGAGAAAGAGGAGACAAAGGAGGTGGGCTCCTGAGACGAGAGGGGAACTGCGCATCAAATTGTGGTTCCCCAGACCCTTCAAGCCTGTCGTGGGATCTTTTTGGGGCCCCCGAGGTGTGTCTTGTGGCGCCTTGGTGTCTTTGGGGAGCTTGGATATGAGTCTCAGATCTGGGGCCCTTCAGAAGGCAGCGGAGAAGCAAGACAGCGAACTACAGGAGAGAGAGGAGCAGGAGGAGGAAGAGCAAGAGGAAGCCTTGTCGTAGGCCCGTGGTGGGGTCTTCTTGGACCGTCCCGGAGTCTCGTGGGTTCTTCAGGTGAGCTGGTGATAGCAGTCTGGGGTCTGGGGTATGTTTTAGTTCTCGCGAGTGTTCCGTGGGCCTCTGAGACGGAAGGAGAACTGCGCATCAAATTGTGGTTCTCCGGACCCTGGAAGCTTGTCTTGGGATCTCTTTGGGGCCCCCGAGGTGTGTCTTGTGGCGCCTTGGTGTCTTTGGGGAGCTTGGATATGAGTCTCAGATCTGGGGCCCTTCAGAAGGCAGCGCAGAAAGAAGACAGCGAACTACAGGAGAGAGAGGAGCAGGAGGAGGAAGAGCAAGAGGAAGCCTTGTCGTAGGCCCGTGGTGGGGTCTTCTTGGGCCGTCCAGGAGTCTCGTGGGTTCTTCAGGGGAGCTGGTGATAGCAGTCTGGGGTCTGGGGTATTTTTTAGTTTTCGCGAGTGTCCTGTGGGCTTCTGAGACGGAAGGAGAACTACGCATCAAATTGTGGTTCCCCAGACCTTGGAAGCCTGTCGTGGGATCTCTTTGGGGCCCCCGAGGTGTGTCTTGTGGCGCCTTGGTGTCTTTGGGGAGCTTGGATATGAGTCTCAGATCTGGGGCCCTTCAGAAGGCAGCGGAGAAGCAAAGACAGCGAACTACAGGAGAGAGAGGAGCAGGAGGAGGAAGAGCAAGAGGAAACCTTGTCGTAGGCCCGTGGTGGGGTCTTCTTGGGCCGTCCAGGAGTCTCGTGGGTTCTTCAGGGGAGCTGGTGATAGCAGTCTGGGGTCTGGGGTATGTTTTAGTTCTCGCGAGTGTTCCGTGGGCTTCTGAGACGGAAGGAGAACTACGCATCAAATTGTGGTTCCCCAGACCCTGGAAGCCTGTCGTGGGATCTTTTTGGGGCCCCCGAGGTGTGTCCTGTGGCGCCTTGGTGTTTTTGGGGAGCTTGGATATGAGTCTCAGATCTGGGGCCCTTCAGAAGGCAGCGGAGAAGGAAGACAGCGAACTACAGGAGAGAGAGGAGCAGGAGGAGGAAGAGCAAGAGGAAGCCTTGTCGTAGGCCCGTGGTGGGGTCTTCTTGGACCGTCCAGGAGTCTCGTGGGTTCTTCAGGGGAGCTGGTGATAGCAGTCTGGGGTCTGGGGTATGTTTTAGTTCTCCCGAGTGTTCCGTGGGCTCCTGAGACGAAAGGAGAACTGCGCATCAAATTGTGGTTCCCCGGACCCTGGAAGCCTGTCGTGGGATCTCTTTGGGGCCCCCGAGGTGTGTCTTGTGGCGCCTTGGTGTCTTTGGTGAGCTTGGATATGAGTCTCAGATCTGGGGCCCTTCAGAAGGCAGCGGAGAAGGAAGACAGCGAACTACAGGAGAGAGAGGAGCAGGAGGAGGAAGAGCAAGAGGAAGCCTTGTCGTAGGCCCGTGGTGGGGTCTTCTTGGACCGTCCAGGAGTCTCGTGGGTTCTTCAGGGGAGCTGGTGATAGCAGTCTGGGGTCTGGGGTATGTTTTAGTTCTCGCGAGTGTTCCGTGGGCTCCTGAGACGAAAGGAGAACTGCGCATCAAATTGTGGTTCCCCGGACCCTGGAAGCCTGTCGTGGGCCCTCTTCGGAGCCCCCTTGGTCTGTCTTGGCACCCCTGGTTGCTTTTGGGGAGCTTGTGATAAGAGTATGTGGTCTGGGGCTTTTGACGAGGCAGCGGAGGAGGAAGACAACGAACTACAGGAGGAGCAAGAGGAGCAGGAGGATAAAGAGCCGGAGGAGGAGGAGCAGCAGAAGGAGGTTGGGAGGAGATTTCCGAAGAGTTGGTGTCGAGAGTTAGGTTGGAACCTTCTTGGACTTTCTTGGGGATGTCTTCAGAGCCTCGAAGGAGGAGATTTCCGAAGAGTTGGTGTCGAGAGTTAGGTTGAAACTTTCTTGGACTTTCTTGGGGATGTCTTCAGAGCCTCGAAGGAGCAGCTGGAGGAGGATCAGGAGAAAACCTCCTGAAAAAATGAGTATCAGTTGTCGTATCCCGGAGTCGGTGGAGGCAAATGAGGAGAGGGCGATGGAGGAGGAGGACGAGGAGGAGGAGGAAGGCGACGAGTTCGAGGGAAGAAGGAGGTTGAGGAGGGGATGAGGGGCAGAGAGGGGGAAACGGAGGAGGAGGAGGTAGAGAAGGACGAGAGATGGGCTGTCGGACGTCCGAGTAGGTCATGCCGAGAGTTATCTTGGAACCCTCTTGAGCTCTAGTGGGGATGTCTGCAGGGCCTCATGTGCCGTCTTGGGGCGAGGTTGAGAAGAACTAGGGGCGATGGGGGGGGCCGCTCAGGTCAATCAGAGTGTAAAGCATTTGACGACTCTAAGACTGAGTGGAGCTCCTGTTGGTGCTTTTGTATACCATCGGAGGGCCTTCTTGGGCTGTCCTGGGGCCCTCGTGGGCTGTCTGGGGGGGCTTGGGCCGTCCTGGGGCCGTGTTGGGGCTCTCTCGGGCCCTCTCTGAAGCATCCCGTGACTCTGTTGGAGCCCTCTTGGGGGTCTTTTAGGGGTCTCTTGGGCGCTCCCTGGCTTTCTTTGCGCTTTATTGACCCATCTTGGGGCCCCATTGGGCCGCCTGGAAGCCATTTCGGGGCGACCTCGGAAGCTCGCAGATCATTATTGGGCCGTTCGTGGCCAGAAAAGGCGAGAAGCACAGAATCGTTCAAAAATAAATGGAAAATTAAGGTTTTTGGCCTGCTGAGGCCGTGTTGGAGGTCTTTGCGGGGGCATCCTGGACAGTCTTGAGCCCACGTTTGGTCCTGTTGGAGCACTATGGGGCCGTCTTGGGGCCTCTTGGGCCTTGCAGAGGACGTCTCGGAAGTGCCTTCTGCTGTTTTGGGCTCCCGATGTAGGCCTCGTGTCGCTCTCTTCGGGGTATTTTGGGCCGTCTCGAAGCATTGTGGGGCTCTCTTGGGAGCCTTCGGGGTTCATCTGGGGTCCATGTGGGGGGGGGTGTCGGTGACATGCCGGGTTTTTCCTTGTAATTTGATAGGTAGAAGGAATATATATATATATATATATATATATATATATGTATATGCTCGCACCTCCCTATGATCTACCTTACGCGTGTTTCTAAGCTAAAACACATCGTGATTCGGTGAAGGAGATCCGAAATGATACATCGCTTGCCATATGACTTCATCATAGGGTAAAGAACAATGCATGCAGTATGGTTTGCGAGCACAACAGGTTGGCTATCGCAGCTGGCGCAGCGCGGCATACATCTGCCAGTGCCCTGCTGGCGCGGAACAGTCAAGGACAGCAGCATATGGGCCAGATGCGACAGCTGGCTGAAGGCGAGCCTGCTGGCTGGGTAAATCACACCCGAGACGCCCGCGGGTCAATAGTGCTCCCGTAGCATTTCACCAGTGCGAGTCTACAAATCCGCACCTTTGTTCCAGTAAGTCCACTGGGCGGAACGAATGCGGCGCCTCGCGGACACGGTTCCCGCCCTGTGCTTGCGCGACTGCAAATGCTTCCGCAGGTGCGCCCAGAAGCGATCGATGATCTGCGTCCCTGACTTGGTGTACAACTTCTCACCCGTGGGCAACTTGTGGACAACTATTTCGGAATACTTTGGTTTGATCCAAATTGTCTTCCCACGCAAAGTCACCTTCTTCTTCATATGGACAACGTTGTCGTGAAAAACATTCGGGACATTGAGCTTATATGCCCGCGCCCCATCTGTGTGCAGCACGACCTCTCGCTTTTCTAGGTGCCGCGTGGCAATGGGCTTCCAGTCGCGTTTGCGGATCGGGCCACGCCCAGGAGCGTGCCGCCGCGTCCTGCATGGATCAAGACGAGTGAGAATCAAAGTATTCGGCCTGCCGCGTTCGACTAATCCTCCCCGGTGCTCCCAACTCACTGGCTTAGCCTGGTCGTCCTTCTCCTCGTCGTCCACCTTGCCTAGGTGCACCTCGTCGGCTTCCACGTCCGCCCCCTCCTCATCCTTTTTCCCTTTCCTCCATTTCCTCTTCCTCCTCCTCCTATTCCTCCTCCTCCTCCTCCTCCTCCTCCTCCTCCTCCTCCTCTTTCTCCCCCTCTACCTCGAAATTACATGCGGGGCATCAATGTTTGTTGGATGTCCCTCCTCATCGATCCTCGATCCCTTTCGAAGACCTTCTCGATATTCCTCCTCCTCCTTTTTCCTCCTCCTCCTCATCTTCCCCCTCGAATGCACATCATGTGCTTTCGAGGGCACGGGGGATCTTGAGCAAAACCCCCCGCGCCCTCGAACGCGCGCGACGTGCTCCCATGATGGGGGGGATCTTAAACGAGATCTTCTGGGGTCCTCCCCAAGAGGGGGGGGGGATCTTAAACAAGATCCCCCTGGATCCCCCCATGATGGGGGGTCAATTGTTTGGATCCCCCGCGGCACGGGGAACTTAAACAATATTCCCTTGGTTCAGGACGGTCGTTCCGAAACGGCGCTGGTTTGGAGGGAACAGAAGGTAAGCAGAACATTTGGTCACTTTTTTTTTGTGGCGCCGCAGGGCACTAGTTGCACCGCTGTGCACCTGTTCGTCTCGTCCTCTGTCGCTGCGGTTGCCTTGCCCAGGCAAGCCACGGCGACCAATGAACGTTGGTTCGCCTCGGCTTGTTGACGGCCAACCCTTTGGCGAGGGCCTGCGCCGAGCCGCGTGGGTCTCCCTTGTCCAGGCAGGAGTCCATCCACCGTCCAGGGGCTGCGGTTGCCGCGTGGGTTTGCCATGCCCAGGAGCGGGCACGTTCCTTTCGGGGAGCCAAGCGCAAGCGCGAGCGCCTGGTACACAAGGCCTGACAGAAGGACGATGACAGAAATTCAGAAGAACTTGGAGAACGATGGGAAGGATATGCATGACGTGATGCATAATCAAACGGTGAAAATACGTACGAGGAATAAACACAATGACCTGTGGACGTGCAGATCACGAGGAAATCCATCAAAACAACCTTGCTGTAATCATGCAAACAAAGGGTCTCACTGGACCCTGTGTTTGTATGATTACAACCAAGTTTTTTCCTAACTTCTTCAATCGTGAACCACATATAAAGATATAGACGCCGCCAGAAGTTAACTTATGATCATGCGTTGTGCGACACTTCACAAACGAATTCAATTTGAGAAGCCCCGCGATCAAATTCAATGTGTAATTCCCCACACCTAGAACCAATGTGGAAAGCACCACAATCAAAATCAATTTGTAAATCCCCACAATGAAAATCGTTTTTATACATATATATATATATATATATATATATATATATATATATATTTTAAAAAAGGCCCTCAATCAAATTCAATCTGCAATACCCCACAAAGTAATTCAATGTGCAATTCATTTACACATTGATTTCAAGTGTGAGGAGTTCCCCCCCCCCAAAAAAAAAAAAACAGTGCCGTGGGGTCGCGGAGGCTTACCAGGAAAACACACAAAAAAACATGAAACACAGGAAACATATTGTGTGTTCAAAAGGAAAACACGAACAGCTATAATAAAACAGTGATGTCCTGTTTTTCCTGTTTTCCTGCGCGGCCGCACGGCAAGCCCCTGCAATTCCCCGCGCTTGAAATCAAGTTGGAAAGCTCCACAATCAAAATCAATTTGGAAACCCCCACAGTTTACATTAATGTGAAGAGGCTCATCATCAGATGCAACTCGTAATTCCCCACAAAGGAATTCAATGTGTAATTCGTTCCCACATTTAGTTTATTTGCGGGGAATTTCCAAAACCAGCGCCGCGGGGCCGCGGAGGCTTAACAGGAAAACAAGAAAAGCATGAGAAAACTGAAAAAATATTGCGCTTGCGCATGGGAAACCAAGAACCTTTTTTTTAAAAAAAAAACAAAAAAATACTAATACTAATAATAATAATGATAATAATATTAATACATGTCAGTCACAGGTTGTCCTAGCTTTTCGTATTTTCCCATGTGAAAACACAGAGTTGTTCATGCATTTCCTGGCTTTTTCTGGTTTTTCTGCGAAGCCTCCGCGGCCGCACGGCAAGCCCCTGCAATTCCCACAATCAAAACCAATTTGGACTCGCCACAAAAGGAATCAACTTGCATCGTGCCACACAAGGAATCAATGTGTAACCCACGTCGCTGCAACGCTCCATCCAAAGGGTGACGAAAACAACAATCAACAAGAAAACACGTACAGAAGAAGTAAAAGGCCCAAACCCCGTGAGGTAGATCATAGGGGGACCATGCATACATACATACATATATATATATATAGAAGGAAAGGAAACTGCGCTGGCGCTCTTTCGAATTCTCAACGAAACAATCGGTTTGTTGTCAAGATTGCCATTGGATTCTGCCAAACGAGCAACTCGCGGTGCGTGCCGAAATCATTCGAAAGCCCTTGCGCGCGCGGGGAGGGGGGGGGGGGTGGGCACGATTTGCGTCAAATGACACCATGCGGGCCGCTCGCGCGTCGGCCGCGCGCGCATGTCGAACTCCTACCAAACCTTCATCACTGGCGCCGTCGCTGGCCGTGCCGTCGCGGGCGTGATCAGCATCGGCGCCGTCACTGGCCGCGCCGTCGCCCTTGTCCCATTTTTGCCAGCACCGCTGCGATCAGCATCGTGTTTGCCGTTGTCGGCGTGGTCATGATACCGCGCCCACCAAGCCGCCGATTCGTAGTGAAGTGCCCGCTGGGGTGCGCCCAGCGGCCAGCGCCACCGCGCCCGCGTCGGTCGCGCCAAACTAGCTGGCCCCCGCGCGCGCGAGCATGCGCGGGTTAGCGCGGCCGCAGAGATGCACCAGCCACCACCAAGCACTCATCGCAACCGCCGCCGCATGGGTTTTGCAAACCAAGTTGCGGGCGGGTGGGTGGGATGATTGCTCGAGCACTGGATTTGACATCTCAGTGCGAACAAAAACGGATTGCACCACATAGGTTGGACTATACAGATTGCACGCCATGGGTTTATATATTGCCCCACCTAGATTTCACAATATACATTGCACCCGAACAAATGTACAACATAGATTGGACGCCGTAGAGTGCTCCACCCTGGTTGCACAATACATAATGCACAACATAGATTGCACCACGCAGGTTGCACTGCGTGTATTGTACACTTGTTCTCACCACATCGTGTGCGCCGCATAGGCTACACAACGTAGATTCTCCTTTAAACAATGACATGATTGACCCCCCCCCCTGGACTTAGCCGCTTCCCGCTTCGTGTCGCAGTTTACATGTGATTTTGGCCGTTGTCCATCCTAAATTTGACATCGTATCACCCCAGCTAAACCGGCAACGGCCCCCCCTCATCCTTTCGCGCATTCGTCTATCAAACAGCATAGGGTCTCAAGATTTCGCGCGGATACCAAATGCAATCACCCCGAAAAACGTATAGACAAACATGGTTTGACAATGAGAATTGCCAAACACAGTTTTCGCCCGCGCTCCTGCGAATTCTTTAGGAAACTGTAGGTTTTCAACATTATCACGCAATGCTACCAAGTGGACCTCTCGCGCGCGCATGGCCAATGCGCCCTTGCGCGTGCGCTGTCGCAAACATCCCTTTCCTCGGCGGGGCGAAGTACGCGCGCGCGAGTCGTCGCGCGCGCGTGCCGAAATCATTAAGCGTCGAAAATCGAGCACCCCGAAAACACGTGCAACACGTGGTTTTGCAACGCCCGCTTCCCCCCCCAAAAAAAAACAAAAACACGCTGCGTTCGCGTTCTTGAGAATAACGAAAACCAAGACGGTTTCTTTCTGACAATTTCCATCAAACTCGGCCCAGCGGGCCCCTCGCGCCGCAAGTCGACATCATTTGAACGCCCTTGCGCGCGTGCTCGGGGGGTCGATGCGCGTCGCATCATGCGCGCGGGCCACTCGCGCGCCGGCCACGCGCGCATGTCGAACTCCTCCCACAATCTCCATTACCGGCGCGGGGACGCCGTCATTGTCGCTGGCGTGATCAGCATCGGCGCCGTCATTGGCCGTGCCGTCTCCGTTGCCATCATCGCCACCAGCGTCGCATGATCATCTTCTTGTCTACCGTCGTCGACGTTGCCATGAAACCGCGCCCGCCCAATTCCGCCGACTCGCAGTGAAGTGCCCGTTGGGATGTGCCGAAAGGTCAGCGCCGCGGCCGCGGCGGCCGCGCCGAGCTAGCTGACCTCTTCGCGCGCGAGCACGCGCGGGTTAGCGGGGCCGCACAGATGCACCGGCCAACACCAAGCACGCATTGCAATCGCCGCCGCATGGGTTTTGCAAAACAACATGCGGGTGGGCGGGCGGGATGTGTGCGCCGGCAGTGGATTTGACATGAATTTCGCAGATGCAGCGCGTGGGTTGCGCGACGTATATTCTCCCATTTCAGCCAGTGATAGGATCGCCCCCGCCCCCCTCCCCCGGATTATCAGTTCCCCGCTTCGCATTGCAATGTGCAGAAGATGTCGCCTCAACGTCCATCCGAAAAATGAAGTCGCACCATCCCAGCCAGGTCTGCATCGACACCTTCCGTCACCTTTTGCATCGAATAGTATGCGCGCGCATTCGTTCATCACAAATCATCACTTGTCCAATAATCCTTGTGCAACAAAAAAAGATGACACGAAGTGCGCGCGCGCGCATCGTCGGGCGCGCAGGCCGAAATCCTTCAAAAACTTTCGGCGTCGTAAGGATTTCAAAACCGAGAGTCGAAACAACATATAAAACACACATGGTTTCGCAACAGGGTTTTCAACAAAACAAAAAACGGTCTTGCGAATTCTTAAAGAAACCATCGGGTTTTCAACAGTTTCAAGACATCCTACAAAACGGGCTTCGCGCGCGCATGCCGAAATCGCTCGAGCGCCCTTGCGCGCGTGCTGTCGCGAGAATCCTTCTCAAAACGCGCGACGAAGTGCGCGCGCGCGTCGTCGCGCGCTTGCCGAAACCCATGGACAACTGCAGGTGTCGCACGGATTGCAGAACCGACGATCCGTGTTAATTAATACCATGCGAGCCACTCGCACGCGCGCACGTCGAACTCCATCCAAAAGTTTCCTTACCGACGCGAGGGCGCCGTCATCGTCGCCGGCGTGGTTCGCATCGGCGCCGTCACTGGCCGCCCCGTCGTCGTTGTCAACATCGTCGCCAGCATCGCTACCATCAGCATCGCGCTTATTGTTGTCGACGTTACCATGAAACCGCGCCCGCCAGAGTCGCCGACTGGCAGTGGAGTGCCCGCTGGGATGCGCCCAGCGGTCAGCGCCGCCGCGCCCGCGCCGGTCGCGCAAATCTAGCTGGCCGCTGCCCGCAATTGCATGCGCAGGCTGGCGCAGCCGCAGCGACGCGCCAGCCTGCACCACGCATTCATGGCAATCGCCGCCAGTTGCGCTTTGAAAGGCAAGTTGCGGGCGGATGGGTGGGATGGTTGCGCGAGCAGTTGGCTTAACATTGCGAGCTCCACAAACGAATTTCAACTCGTCGATTGCTCCACGTTGGTTCCACAGCGTAGATTGCACCACATAGGTTGCATAACATAGTTTGAACGGTTCAGGGCACAGAGCAAAGATTGCCCCACGTAGGTCCCACAACATATAGCGAATTGAGCCACATAGACTGCACAACGTAATATGACCCATATCAGGTGCACACCAGGTGTATATATATATATATGTATAGATGTCTATATATATATATACAAAGCGCCACATAATTTGTACCACGTAGATTGCACCACATGGGTTCACAAAATGATTGCCCGAAACGTCATCAGTGGTTTTCGGATTTTTTCGCGGGTGCCTCGATCGGCCTTCCCCCCGCCTTAGTCCAGTTCGAATATCTGTTGGAGCCTAGTCTGGTTATTATAGGTTCCTCTCTCTATCTCGCTTGTTCTTATATGTTTTTTGTTTTTTCTCCCTCTCTCTCTCTGCCCCTCGTTCTGTCCCGTGGTGTCCCGTCGCGCGGGCGCGCGTCGTGCTGTGCTATATGTTATGTTGTGTTGTGCCCGCGAATGCGAGGGCGATCGTGAGATCGATCCTGAGATCGATAGAGTGAAAGCGAAATTGGGATCGATCGTGAGATCGGTCGTGAGTTTGATCGTGAGATTGGCAGTGGGGACATTTCAGTGAGTTCGATTGCGATGTCGATACAGGGACCGATAGTCAGATCGACAGTGACATGCATAGTCGTACCGAGTGAGTGAGATTGATAGGGAGTTCGATCGTTCGATTGATCATGTGTTCGATAGTGAGATCGGTGGAGTGACATTGACAGTGCGATCGATAGCGATACTGTCTGTGTGATCGAGAGGGGGACCAATAGTGATACTGATAGTAAGATCGATTGTGCGGCATGGATCTAGGCATCGGTAGTGAGATCAGTCGAGAGATGGATCGTGAGATCGATCGTGGAATCGATTGTGATATGATGAGATCAGTCGTGCGATCGATCGTGCTGATCTCGGTGGTGACCTCGATACTGACATCGATAGTGACATAGATAGTGGGGCTGGTCGTGAGAGCGATCGGGAGATCGATCGTGAGATCGATAGTGATCCCGATCGTGATATCGACTGTGAGACTGATCGGTAGATGAATCGTGAATTCGATCGTGAGATCGATTGAATGACATGGATAGCGAGCTTGATCGCGAGATCGAATGGGAGATGTATGTTGACATCAAGAGTGTGATCAACAGTGGGATAGACTGGGAAACCGGGCCCCCAGGAACCAGAAGTTTGAACTTTGGGAGCCCCGCCGCCCACCGACATCGGTCGGGAACTAACAACCCAGAGCCCAGGGACCCGGTGCCGGGAAGCCGGGAACCCACCGAAATCGGCCCGGAATTTTCGTAGAATTGTTTGAAGTTCAGCGAGAACCTTTGCAGTGCAAGCATTGATTGAGGAGTGTTGCACCACGTAGATCGCACCACATTGTTTGTACAGCGTAGGTTGTATCGATTCGATTGCGCAACAAGTCATTGTACAACACATGTTGCTCCACTTGGATTTTACAACGCAGAGCGCACCACATATATTGCACTGGACGCACTGCAGCGCCACATAAATTGTACAACGTAGATTGCCCCGTATAGATTGCACAACTTAGACTGTACAACATACGTTGATTCACTCAGACATTACAACGTAGAGTGCCCCACAGATATACCACTCCATATGTCGCACGCCATATATTGCAACGCGTGCGTGTGTATACATATATATATATATATATATATATATGCATATGAGTTGCTTCACATGTAAATACACGCGTAGGTTGTACAACATAGATTGCACAACATAAGTTGCACAACACAAATTTCACAACCTATGTCAGACCACATAATGTGCATCACACAGCTTGCTCAACATATATTGCACAACATAGGCTGTACCACATAGACTGCGTCACATTTATTGCACTGTGTATCAGACCACATATGATTATAGTAACTCGTTGTGTTGGGTCAGCGTGTGCCCAACATATGTGTACATATGATCCTTTTAACAAGCGTATGCTGCGTCCCACGGCGAAGGTGCCGCACCTGGTGGACATCTGTGGCCATCTCGCTCAAGCCTCGAGCGAACTCCGCCCGCATCCTCACCGCCGTCCGCCCGGCGGCTGGCGCCTTGGTCCCATAGGTGGGCCGTGGGCCGACCACCGGTTCGGCGCTCCGTGCGGCCAGCAAGGGGCGGCGCGCTGTCCCGGGTGCACCTGCGCGCCGCAGCTGCCCTGGCCGGCGCGCCTCGGTGTCGGCCTCTGGTGTCCAGCCAGGGTACTTCGTCGGCGTGCAGTACTGTGCGGGGGGGCGGCGCCGCCCTGATCTACGAGCCCCTTGTGGTTGGGGCGCCGCCTGTGCGGCCAGGCGTGGCGTGCATACCTCCCTTGGACGCCGATGGGCACGAGGAGAAATACGTGGCTTCGATGGACGTGCTGAGGCGGGACATCTTCCACGGGGGCCCCGCCGTCGTGACGGCGCGGTGGGCTCCCGGGGCTCGCTGCCGCAGGTTCCGCAGCATGCCGACGCTGACGACGATCCTGATGGCCGCAGCCGCCGCGGCGTGTCGCGCGGGCATCCCCGCTCCCCCTGGGCCGGTCGTGGCCAATGCTGCGGGGCGAGTGCTGAGGGCGCCGGCCGCTGGGGCGCCCGACGGGCTTGCGCCCCCCCTCGTGGGCCATGCCGCCACTCCTGCGGCATGCGCGGTCGGGCCGGTCGTGGCCCTCTGCGGGCCCGCGGCCGCGCCTGGAGCGCCCCTGTCGCCCTCGCCCGCGGCGGCGGCCCCGCCGGGCGGCCCGCCGGCGCCAGCCCCGGCGCCCGCGTCGGCCCTGGCGCCCGCAGCGCCGCCGCTTGGGGCGGCCGCGGCCGCCGCTGCGCCCTGGGCCCCCGCCCACCCGAGGAGGCAGGCGGTGGTGCATTACACCCTCGGCTCCAGGGCGGCGGGCTTCGGCGACGTCGGAGCGCGCGCGGTGATCGCGCGGTGGCCTGGGGGGCCGTTCTCCGGCCCCTGTGCGGCGCGGTGGTCTGCCAGCTCATGAAGGACAACGGCTTGTCGCCCATCGGGCGCTTCGGCAAGTGGAGGTCAGAGGTGCGCCTCTCCCTCGCCGACGGGGGCGTGGCAGAGCGTGAACGGTGCCGCGCCCACGTGGAGCAAATGGTGTGCTTCGATCAGTTGAACGACCCAGACTCTACGGCGGTGGAGATGATCTGCCGCGGCATCCCGCTCCAGGAGGAGAGGTGGCGCGATCGGTGCGCCCGATCGGCCGACGAGTCCTTGGGCTCGCACTTGTTCTACGGCGCGGCGTCGATCCGTGGCGACGTGTTCTCGCGCCCCCAGCTGCTGGCCCACGTCGGCGACGGGCTCTCCAAGGGGTACGCCGTGGCAAAGGAGAGGCTTCAGGTAAAGGGGGGGCGCCTGTCCACGCTCACCCCGAACAACGAGGACATGGAGGGCGGCAAGGGCAAGTACAAGGACGAGTCGAAGGGGGCGAAGGAGAGCGCGCAGCGGGACGGAGGGCCCCCTGCTGCGGCGGAGCTCGAGCACCAGGCCCGTTTTCGCGGCGAGTTCGCCGCCATTGGTGACCATCGTCATCGGGATCTCTGTCCTTTGTTTCACGTGGCCCGACGTGCTGTTCGCGCTGCCGACCGCCGCCCCTGCCGCGCCATCCCCCAGCGGGTCCGCCGCTACGATGTGCTATGGCAATGGGCTGACCATGGCGTGGATGCGCTCAACCGCTTGCACGGCCACTCTGGTGTGGCCCCGTCGGCGCCCGACAACCTGGGACAGCAGACCAGTTGGAAATTTTTGGAGGACTGCTACCTGGGCGTGTGCGCGATGCCGAGCGCACCAGGTTTTTGTGAAGAAGCCCTCCGCGAGCTTCTCAGTGGCTCCGCGTTCGACTCTGTCGACGGCGGAGCCCGGGCCCCGTGCTCCAAGGAGTTGGTCTCCTGGCTTGAGGTGTGTGCCAGCCCTGCCGACCTTCTGGGCTGCCTCTCTCAGGACAACGCCGACTGGGCACGGGATTGGCGACATTATTTGCTCAGGGCGCCTGTCAAGGCGCTGCAGGGAGCTCGGCATGCTTGTCCTCGGGGACCCTTTGTTGACCCTCGGTTGGCGCGGGTCCCAGTTTGGTATGGCAAGTGTGTACGGCGTCTTCTTCAATGTGGCACGCGGCGCTCTACGGTGGCCTCCACTGACAAGCCCATTATTGGTTTGTTTTTTTTTTTTTGCGAGGAGGGAGTCTGTCGGACTTCGCATCGTGTTCGACACGAGGTACGCCAACGCCTACTTCCACCAGGCGCCTCCGGCGCGGCTGCCCACGGCGGCTGCGGTGTCTTCGGTGGGGTCTGGCGGCCGGCCGCATTATGTGGCAAGCGGCGACCTCGACTATGCCTTCTGCCGCCTCCGGCCCATGTCGGGCCCTGAGGACTACTTCACTTTGCCGATGCTGCCGCGCACCCTCGCCGGCGTCTCCCAGCTCGATGGCGTCGCGGTCCCTGCGGGCACTTGCCTGATGCCGTTCCTCACCATCCTGCCCATGGGGTCGTCGGGGGCGTTGCACCTTTGCCAGACGGTCGCCATGCGGGCGATCGCGGTGGCTGGCTTCCCGGACTCGGCCGTGTCATCGTGGCGTTGCCCACCTCCACCGCCTCCGCCGCCGCCGGCTACGTGGGCGACGTCTACATCTTGGGCCACGACCCGCCGTTGGTCACGCAGCGCTGGGATGACGTGTCCGCCGTCCTGGGGGGCTGGGGCCTCACGGTCCATGACGAGACGGTCGCCTCCACGGTCGCCGTCTGGGTGGTGCTGGAGCTCAGGCGGGGCCGCTGGCTATCGGCCAAGCGTCGCAACCTGTGGCAGATGCGCGCGGCGCGTGACGCTGGGCTGCGCCGGGGTTGCTGCCCAAGCAAGAGCCTGGAGTTCCAGGTCGGCCACATCACCTGGGCATGCCTGATGCGACGGGAGCTGTTGTGTGTGCTGAGCGCCGTGTACCCGTACGCCGTGGCCGGCCTTGCCTTGACTTCCCGGAAGTGGGGCTCTGGGCGCGTGGAGCTCTGTCTGGGGGTTCTGGCTGGCCCGTGGCACGGCATCGTCGGGGTGAGCTACGCCTCTGAGCTCGGAGGCGGCGTTGCCGCGCGGCTTGTGCGGCCGAGCGTAGCGGCGCAGCACGGCCTCCAGTGCGAGCGAGGGCGGCGCCGGGTGCATGGTGCCGAGAGGGCGCCTGGAAGAGTCCTCCAACCTCAGCCCCTGCCATCCTCCGCATCACGTTCAGCTTCGCTGCCTGCGGGACGGCACGGCCTGGACATCATGGGCCTCGAGTCCTTCATCAGGGTGTACTCTCGGGAGTCCATGGAGGTCCCCCGGGAGTTCTTCGACGGGGCCAACTGATCTCCTGTTATCGCCTGGAGGGGTATCGTGCCCGACAACATCTCAGCCCTGGAGGGGTGCGCTCTTATCTAGGGTATCAAGCACATCTTGAGGACTGGGGCTGTCTGTGGGAAGTAGATCGCATTGTTTGTCGACAGCATGCTGTTAGCCCTGGGATGCTCCAAAGAAAGGGCTGCGTCTATTCATCTCCATCGTACACTTCGTAATCTATATTGCATGGCCCTGTGTTCTAACTTTACGATTCACATTCGCTGGACTTGCAGCGAGTTCGACCCTGCCGACCCCCTGTCTCGTGGCCGTCTTGGCTGGTTCACAGGGCCCTTCCGACGCCGAACGACCGCCGCCTCGTGGTCGCCGGGGCCTGGGCCCGATGCCGGGACCTGCGGCTACTCGGCGCCAGGCGGGCCGCCGGCGCCAGGCCGCGGCCACCCGCCAGGGGGCAGCGGCGCGGGGGGCCTCCGGCTGCCTGCCGGTGCTGGGGCGGGCGACGGTCAGAGTGGTCTCGGACCGCTTAAGTCCAGGTGTACCTCCTGGCCTTCATCCAGTTCTGCCTCGTGATGGTGGTTGGCTGGGCGGGCCGGGCCGAGCTGCGCCTGTCCCTGACCACGTGCCTGTACTCCACGTACTCCGAGGGTCGCTCCCCGAACGGGGGCTCGGGCCCTCGGGCTGCTCTTGCTCACTGCTCGCCGACGCTGTTCCCAAGGGCCGCGCGGGCTTTGCCGCGGGCGATCCGCTGCCGGGCGGGCGGGCGCCGTCGGGTGCCGACCGTGATGCGCCGGCCGCTGCCTCGCCGGGCTGCCTTCGCCCTCGCGGGGGCGAGGGCGGCGCGGGGCCAGCCGCGCATCCGCCCGTTCGTCAGTGCGGTGTTCGTGGCCTACCTCCGCCGCAGGGGGCGTTCCAGCTGGCGGGGCGGCACCCTGCGCCGCCGTTGGCCGATTCGGGTCAAGCCCCGACCCCGCGGGAGCGGCTGCTGCACGACTCGGACCTCCAGCTCGCCGAGAAGACCTACCTAAGGGACATGGGCGCGCTCCTGGACCCGCCGCCTTGGCTCGCGCTCGCCCTGGAGGCGCTGAAGATCGCGGCGACGGACGGCCCCCTCGGGAGCTACCAGCCGTCGTTGATTTCTCGGCTCTTCGTGGATGCGTGCCCCGCCCAAGGCCGGGCGCACCTGCAGCCCTACTCGCACTCGCTCCGGCAGGGGGTGGCCAGCTGGGACTGGCTGTGGACCCCGTCGCGCTGCTGTTCGGGGAGCTCGTGGAGCGGAACCTCCTGGACGCCCTCCGGGTCGGCCCGCCGCTGCCGCTGGCCATGGGCGCCGCGCCGGCGGCCCTCCGCCCCTGCCCGCGGGCAGGGTCCGGAGCCCCTGCCGCCTTGCGGGCTCGCCGGCGCGGACCGCGTCGCAGGATGCCGCGGCGCGGCATCTGCGCCGGCGATATCGGCGCGCCCGGGCGGCCGCCGCCGACTGGAGGAGCTTCCTGTTCCTTGAGCTGCTCGCGGGATGCGGTCTCATCTCCCAGCGTGCTCGTGCCATGGGCCACGGCTGCCTGGACATGGACTTCGCCCTTGGGGCCGCGGAGGACTTTCCCAGTTCCACGTTCGAGTCAATTGTGCGAGGCTGGCTGTTGAGCAAGGCAGTCGTGGGCCGAGGGCTCGGCACATCCTGCACTGCTTGGTCGCAGGCGCTGAGGGGGCCGCGGCGCTCGATGCAGCGGGCTACGGGCAAGCCAGGGCTGGAGGGAGCTCGCCCGCATCGCTTCCGCTTGGGCACTCGCTCCTCCCACTTTTCCTGCCTCCCCATCTGGCTCTGTATCCAGTTCGGCTGCCCTGTCTCCCCGCAAAACCCTCGTGGGTCTCTTCTGTGGCATATTCATGAAATGGTCTATCTGTTCTCTCATTCATCGTGCTCTGTCCTCAAGGTGGACATGTGCCAGTTCGGCACGCCTTTTAAGAAGCCCACGTCGGTCGCCTGCTTGAACGCAGGCTCATTCCCCAGCTCATGTGAATCGTGCACCGGCAAAGATGGCATCTGTCCCTCCAGCGGCCTGCCTCGCCTCTTCTTCCAGGGTCGGGATGCGGATGCGCTGGCCCGCCGCGCCGAGTTGGCCGCCGCGCACTCGCCTCTGTTTGTCCGCGCCGCCGCCCGTGCCCGCAGACACTCTGTCAATGCTTTCGAAGAAGTGTGGATGATGAATGCAACTCTCAAGATGTATAGCTCGCCCAGTGCCCAGGTGCTGTCAAGTGCAAAGCGTTGTAAACTTGTGAGGCTTATGTCAGTATATACGTGCGTAGTTCGTTATTCGGCCACCTGTCGTGGCCAGGACTGCTCTGCGGGATTCGGGTGGCTCCTGAAAGTATTCTTGCAGGTGTGCGGCGTCCGCCGGGATCAGCTCTCTTTGGATAGCCTCCGGTTGCCGTGGCCTCGCCCTCCCGCGTTCGTCCCCATAACAAATACATCGTCCTGGCATCTGGGGAGTGGTAGTAGCTGATCCTTTTAACAAGCGTATGCTGCGTCCCACGGCGAAGGTGCCGCACTTGGTGGACATCTGTGGCCATCTCGCTCAAGCCTCCCCTCCCTCCCCTCCCTTGCCCTCTCTCGATTGCACAGTGTCTCAGGTGGCTCCTGAAAGTATTATTGCAGGTGTGCGGCGTCCGCCGGGATCAGCTATCTTTGTACAGCCTCCGGTTGCCGTGGCCTCGCCCTCCCGCGCTCGTCCCCATAACAAACACATCGTCCTGGTATTTGAATTTGTGGATGCATGTGCATCCACATACATCGATAGAGATACGCCCCAGGTCTGCCACCCAGCTGGCCGATAGCCCCGACATCCATGTTCTTCTATCTTGCCGATCTGAAAATAATTCGAAGTTCACGTTTTGTTTTGCAACATGGACGACTTGTCGTCGACGATCCAGAGCACCAACCAGTGGGAAATTCAACGGGGCGGCGCCGCGCCCAGATCTTCTTGAACCTTGAGTTCCCGCTTGTGCGCGGCGCGCACCTTTCGTCCTGTCAAGTTCTCAACGCGCGGGCGGCCGAAAGATGTTGCGTTTGCCCCTGCGCCGCGCTGATTTCACTTGAAACTGACCTTCCCGCTCCGGCGCGGCGCATATTTGGGGGGAGGGGCCGCGCGCGCGCGGCCGACCTGTCGCGGCCGTGGCGTCCCCCGCGCGGGCGCGACGTTCGCCGAGTTGCAGGCAGGCCGGGGCGGGAACGGGTCCGCGCGAGGGCGGGCGAATTGCTGCCCGCGCCCGAGCGCCGCTTATTTTGTGTGCGTGCGCGTGGCGCGTGCGAAAACGATCGCGTGAGGCCCGCTTATTCGCGCGACCTGGCTGACATGGTTCATATTGATATTCCTCCCCCTAAGTGTCAGTTTACTCCGCTCAACTGGTAGCCTCGTCATCTTCCATCACAGTTCGCGGTTGCTATATTATTCCCCGCTCCGCGTGCGTATCAGATCCGCCTATCGAGCAATGGTAGCAGTTTGCCTGTGCCTTAACGAAAACATCGGAGTTGCCAACGGAGCACTCGTGTAATCCAAAACCGGGGCAGCACCGCAGTCTGGCGCGCATCAAGAGGGTTCGGAGTAGCCGGGAAGTTTGTAGGAGACGTTCGCAATAATGCTCGAAAGTGTACCCAGCAAGCTTGCAAGCTTTGAAAAATAGGATTTGCGCGCGAACCCAGGACACGCCGCGAAGGAGCAGTGTAACGGCTCGCGGCACGCGTTTTGCGAACGAGTAAGAAATTGTTTTTGGGACAAGCTGCGAAGTCAAACAGTTTGTTGCGAGGATGTCTGATGGGCAGCCGTGGAGAGGAACCTGGCCTACGCTTGTTGGCCCGCTTCTTACCTACAGCCCCAGTTAGCTTTCAGGATGCTATCCGCGAGATATGATCAGCTTGGATCCATCGCATTAGCTCTCGGAGCACAAGCATTAGCTAAGACCGCGCAAAGCAGAAGCAAGGTCAGAAGGCTAGGCGATCCTCAAGTCCACAGTGCCGATCTCCTCTGGGCAAGCTACACGATAGCTCTTTCCTTCAAACGCACGAAAAATCGAACGACTCCTGGCTTTTCTGGTCGGCCCAGGGCTTCTGAAAGTTTCGTTTTCGGGCCATCAATCGGGCCTCAAGCGGCCGTTCGGGACGATCCGGGCACCCCGGGAAAGCTCTCGGCGAGGCGCAGCTCCTAGAACGCACCTCGAGGCTGGAAGACCGAAGACGCCCGAGGCCCTCGAAATTTCAAGTTTCGAGTTCCTCTGAGCTTCCCCCTTCCCTCCTGACGTTGCTCCTGGGCCAGGCCGGGGGCCTCTGCACGGGCTGGTCCGGCTGGCCTTCTTCCCATTGCCGCTTGGGTGACGGATGCCACACGATGTTCAGATTGTATGTTCGATTCGGACGTGCGCTTCCAGAGGGGCGCACAATAATTACCAGTCTGTCCTTCTGCGTCCCATCTGGCCTGATAAACAAGAAGGCAGCGAGGCACCGACTATGTTGTGCAGCTACGTATGAGAGCTGCTCTGCTATCTGCTTCCAGTCCTGGGATCCAGCCCTGCGCGGTTGTGAACCCTCACGCCTGGCAGACAATCATCTGGGCCAAGACGGCTTACGGAAGACGACATGAATGACATCCCACCCACCTACCCCAGCCTGACTCCGCACTTGCCATCGCTCGGACGTGTGCGTTTTTCCTTCGGCGAGGACCATCGAGGAGCATCCTTGATCATTTGGCGAAATAACCACGCACGAAACCAAAATAAGCACAGGAAATGGACGTCCGAGCGATGGCCAGCGCATGCATTGGCGAGAAGTTGTGCCAGTGTCGGTGGCCCCCCTGGCCACCAGGGTGGCCAGCCGACCACGGCCCCAGCTGGTGATGGAGCTCCCGTTCACCGTGGCGCGCCACGCCTCGGTGCCGGCCGCGACGTGGGGCCGCAAGCGCCGCGCGCTCGCGGCGATCTCCCCCGTCTTCAGCGTGCTCCTGCTCCGCCTGTCCTTCCAGGGTTGCTAGGGGAGGAAAAGGTAGCGATGATTCACAGGCGGCGTTTCGCCTCCAATACCCAAGTTGCCCAAACAACATCAGGTCGTTATTCGGACGCACCCCTTTCGAGGATGGACGCCCCCTATCGTATGATCGTATATCCCAGAAGTGGGCCAAAAATATTGATCCGGTTGAAACCTTCCAAAGTCGGGGATTGGGGTCGCCATAGCCGTCGTGAGTCTGCGTCGTGAAAAAAGATATTGTCAGAAGGTTTTTTGCCGCTTTTGGCCTCCAGAGGGGCTCTCGCGGGGCTCTTGGACCGTCCAAACAACAGGTTCGTGATGGAAATCTGGCCCTGGGGAGAGGGTCGGATCTTCCGGGGATCCTGTATTGGAGAAGCAAATTCGTCGGATGTTTGGGGAAGGCAGCGATGACGCTGCCCTTCCCTCGCGTTGGCCGTTTTCTGGGCGTCCTGGGAGGCCCTCGTTGCCACCGCTGTCTTCGCACAGAAATCTCTGAGCGCACCCCGTGAGAGGTCCAGGGAGAAGCGGTATTGGTAGTTTCCCAGACATTCGACGATCTGATTTTTCAATCCGGGGCCCTGGAGCTCCCGACCCCTTCCCCAGGAGCAGCCAGTCCCGCCAGTATCGCTAGTCCCGCGGCCCATGCTTGCCAGTCCCGCGGCCCGATTACGCGCCCCATGGGCCGAAAACAAGGAAAATGGCCAGGATAGAAAAACTCATGTCGTCGGAGATTTTGGCACCTTTTGGTTTCTCCAGGCTGGGGCACCTTCAGCGCCTCCTGGTGCGGCGTGCCGGCCTGGCTGTGCTGCGTGTCGCTGGGGCTCGTGGCGAGCGCGGGGGTGCTGCTGGGCTCCTCAGAGGCCCGGCAGCCACCGTGGCACTCGCTGCTGCTGCTGCAGGCGTTCGTCTGCGCCATCTGGAAGAGGAAAAATCACATAAAATGAGGTTCGAGGTTCGAGGTGTTCGGGCGTGTTCCCTGGGATCTCGGCGGCTTTCCAGCCTCGGGATGCTCTCCAGCGGCTGCGCCTCGCCGAGAGCGTTCTGGGACTTCCAGGGCTGCCCCAGACGGCCGCCGGAGAGCCGAGGTGTGTCCCGAAGACTTCCCCTCGAAACAGCAATTTTCGGAGGTCCTCGCGGATCGGCGCTGGGCCCCCTGGTCGGCGCCTTTGGGGCCTCCCTTGGCGCGCTCCGCCCAGGGAGGGGGTTCAGCATCGATACGAGAAATCCCCCCGGAGCTCCGAAAGTGTAGGTTTATGTTGTTTTTGTTTCTTCTGCCATCGCGTGGTTCAACCTCCTGGCGAATGAGTGCGTCGCTGTGCTGCTCACTTTCGGGGTCAATTTCGGCGTCTCCTCTTCCGTTCTGGGCATCACCGTCCTCGCGTGGGGGAACTCCGTGGGCGATCTTGTTGCGGACACCGCCTTGGTGAAGAAGGGCAAGGCGAGGATGGCAGTCGCAGGTTGTTTCGGCTCCCCCCTATTGTCCGAGCTGCTTGGTCTGGGTGTCGCTCTTATCTCGGGCCTGGGAGTCTATCCATGGTACTGTTTCTCCCTTCTCCGTCTTACCTTCCCTCTTTCTCCGGAACTGCCAGGGAAGGTGAGGGAGGGGGGAAGTGAGGATTAGCACAATGGAAATATTCCTTGGCCCTACATCACTTACACGGTGTCGGTTGGGGAGTTGTCGTCAGCACTCAGCTTACAGAACAAGGTTGCAGCGGGATTTGTTTTGGCGTCTGTATTGTCAACGGGGTTTGCGTTCGGATGCTGTCGATTTACATGTCCTCGTTGGTTTGGCGCTGTCCTGTTGATGCAGTATGCCGCGTTTATGATCACGTCTGTAATCCTCGAGTTGGCGCTGCACCATCAGCACCACCAGGAGCTGAATGTCGCAGAAGATGATTCACTGCTCAGCTTCTGACGGTCATCAAGTTGTTTTGCGTGGATCCAGGCTTCGACGCTGCATGACGGCCGCAGCTGGTCCATGGACGCCAGTAGTCTTATACTTGTCTTAGTCGCTCAGTTTCACGGCGGTGCTTTTATGTACACGTGTGCAGCCCCTTGCGGGCTGGCCATACTAGGTGCTGCGCCCTTGCCTGTAACGCTAACATGACAGATGAGTTGGATGCTCGTTTGGGGGACCTCCCTGGGGCCCACCCCACGGATCCATTCGACTATTGTCCGATTCTAGGCCAACGCCAGTTCGATCCAAGTTCGAGACATGTCCGATTCAGGTTCGACTTAAGTTCGACAACGAGTCGACGGACGTTCGACGCAGTTTCGACGCACGAGTTGGAGCGAGTGGCTCCAGGAAGGTCCCCAGAATGAGCATCCGAAAAGAGGGCTTTGACTCCAGCCGCCGAAATCCTCCTCTAATCTTGGTATCGCTCGGACGTGCGCACTTTCTCTCGGCGGGGATCACTAAGGACCAAGGAGCATCCTGGATCATCCTGCGAAAAACCACGCACGGAACAAAAGAAAGCAACATGGAATGGACGCCCGAGCGATGGCCAGTAATTGCTCCTCTGTGCGCGATCTGCAGCAGCACACCCTGAGCGTTGGGCAGTGGCGCGGCCCTGCTCAGAGAGGCGGCGGTTTTGCCGCGGCAGGTGTGGATCCCCTGGAGGTGCGCTGGCCCGGCCGGGACCCCACTGGCAGGAGGTGTCGGGGGCGGCCCGAGGGGCTGGGTATCGCTCGGACGCGTGCACTTTGTCTCGGCGGGGGTCATTGAGGAGCATCCTGGATCATCCTGCGCAAAAACCACGCGCGAAAAACCGTAAAAAAACAGGGAATGGACGTCCGAGCGGAAGCGAGGCGCTGCGGGGATGCTTGCCCGGGAGCCTTGGAGAGGACTGGCGTAACCATGCTTGCCGGCTTCTTCTCTGAAACCATGTTAGGTCTCCAGGGAATTATCCAGAAACAGTCGGACCGATGTATAAGATCGAGGTCGGTTCGGGGAGGGTCATTTGGTGTTCTTCACGGTTTGTTGGATGTCTTGGGTAACCCTGGGGAGGGTACCCTAGGATGTTCTGCGTGTCTTGGCTGGCGGGGGGCCTCATGTTCTTGAAGGATGCTCTTCTGGCCAAGGTCCGTCTGTAGGGAGGGGGGGATGACGGAAGGCGCGGGTAGCGTCGCGATCTGTTAGCCGGGAGAAATAACAGGGGGGGTGCAGGCAGCCCGGGCGTCAGATCTAGTCGCCCCACGTTTCGGCCACGTTCGGCACAAAACGACGCCATCAGCCCCAAGAGCGCCCAAGAGGCCCCCAAATCGGCCCAAGAGGTCCCAAGACACTCCCAAGACGGCGTCGGGGAGGTCCAAGAGGGCCAGAAGACGGCCCAAGAGCGCTCCAAGAGTGCCCGATATGATTTCAAGACAGCCCCAAAGGCCCCAAGACGTCCCAAGAAGCCCCCAAAGGGGACCCCCAAGAGGCAAACACCGTCCGATTCTCTCAGGATAGTTTACATTTTCAGCATCTTCGCTTCTTTGGTCTCCACAGCGTCCAAAACGGTCCAGGAGGCCCACAAGACCGTCAAGACTGCCCTGGAGGCCCCCAAGAAGGCCCAAGTGGGCGTCAAGACTACCCAAGAGAGCCCGGAGACGGCCCAAGAGGACCCCTGAGGGCCCCAAAAGGTTTCCAACAGAAACCCGACAGGGCCACAGGAGGTCCCCAAAGAGACCCAGGATGGCCCCCAGAGGGCCCCAAGACGGCCCAAGCCCGCCAAGACGGCCCAAGAGGGTCCTGGAACGGTTCAACAGGGCCCCAAAACGGCCCAAATGAGCACCAAAAGGACCCCCAGGAAGGCCGGGAAATGCAACATTATTGATTTTCGCAAGGTTCGTTGCTAGATGCTAGATTTCTCTATGTCGCACCGAAACTTTAACACCAGCATGGCTCCAAGACGCTAAGCCAGCGACCTCGCGCCCTCACAAAATTATTGCGCTTTCCGTCCCCAGGCCAAGCAGGTCTCATGGCCAGGGCAACGATCCCTCCCAGATCTAGGGGCCCCCTCTTCTTGCCTTGCGTCTCCTGGTCCCCCCCCCATTGGGCCGCGCACGCGCCTCTGGCCACGACTTGCGACCCCCCCCCCGTTCTGGACGCCCCCCTCCTGGACGCCTCCGAAGTTGGGCTTCGATTCGGAGGCGTCTGGGCGAAAACCACAAGACAGCACAAATAACGAGAGCAAGGCATGCACCGCACACCCTTGGAAGCATCGTGCGCGCACGCAGGCGCAGACACAGACCCGCGATGCTTCCAAAGGCACCCAGCCGCCCGCACGGCGCCTGGTGCAGACGGCCGAGCGTGCCCGGCGGCGCGGCCATCTCGTCTCAGCGATGCGCTCAGCCACTCGCGATCTTCGTTCAGGAGGCTGCCAGGAGTATTCGCTGGACACGGTTGGTTTCGCTTGGCCTGAGGCCGCCCCCCCCCAAAACATGAGGCGCCCTAGAGCAGCCGTCGAGATCACCTCTCTTGAACCAGACCGCCTCGCCATTCCCGACCGTTGGCGCAAGCACGCAGTCGGACCGAGGTATCAGATCTATCTCGATTCGGGGAGGGGGTGCCCTTTGTGCATCCTGGGGAGGGTACCCTTGGATGTTTTGTTTGTATTGGCCGACGGAGGGTCTCATGTTTTTGAAGGATGTTTTTCTGGCCTAGGCCCGACTGTAAGTGGAGTGATGATCTCTGACAGCTCCGTCTGCAGAACGTCTGAAGGGGCCGTGGGGTCGCACGCAGCAGCTGGACAACAGTCAGAGGTCGTATCTTTGTTTTTTTCCGTCTGCAGGCTGTCAGCAGGGGCCGTGGGTTGTCATCCAGCAGCATCTCCAATAGATGTAGGGTTCAGTTCAGACAATCCCGTTTGGATTTGAGAGAACGGTAGTTGGCCTTCGGGGGGCCTCGTTGCTTCGGCTGGACGCAGCTCGGACAATTGTGCGTTTAGGCCCCTGAAGGGGTCCAGGGACCCGTTCTGAGTTGCGGTTGTCTCAATTCGCCCTGCTCCGATCAGTTCTGACCATCCCGTCTATAGGCCGTCTGTAGGGGCAGTGAGCTCTCCCCCGGCAGCCAGACCCAGTATACGGAGAGGTCAGTTCTGACCACTCCGTCTGCAGGCCGTCATCAGGGCCCGTGAATTGACGGCAGCCGGCCCCAATGGATTGAGTAATCAAGCAGTTCAAATTGTTCCGTCTACTGAAGTACACTTGACTTGTTCCATTTCTTCACCGATTGCCCGTCGCCAGTCTGCTGTCATTGCACAGCATAGTGCCGATGATCATGGTGCGGGAGAAGCCAGCCCAGAAGGATAGACAGCAATACGTTCTTCTCTCTGGGGTTGCCCCCCCGGGCATACCCAGACATCCTCCGAGGTTTGGTTTTCAACGCGCGGCCCCAGGGCTCTTGACACCTTCACTGGGGCCAGACTGTTGCCCTGGAACCACTGTCGATTGCCCCGGAGCCCGAAAGTCTGCCCCGAGGAACAAGCTCCCACAACAAGAGACACATGCCGTCGGAGAGTTGGGTTCGGCGGCGCGCACCAGGCGGGTGGCGTGAGGGGGGCGGCCTCCCAAGAAAGCGGTGGGGCGGCTTCTAGGAAGGCAGGTGGTTTCTCGGAAGCCCTCCCGGCTTCCAAGAAGCCTCCGGGCTTCCGAGAAGCCTTCTTAAGTTAGCAGCTCCCAGGCCCGTCTGAGAAGGCTCCCGCCTGCTGAGAAGCACCCCGCCTTTTCAGAAGGTCACCCCCCTCGCGCCACCCCCAGACGTCCGACGATCACATTGTTGTTCCATACGCGGCCACAGAGCTCCTGGCCCCTTCCCCGGGCTAGCAACTCGTACTGGATCCGCTTTCGATGGCGCAAGGGCCCGACAACGGGGCCTAGAGGCCGATGTAGGGGGAAAACGCTTGGGTGTGAAGCCAAAAGACCGTCGGAGAATTGGTGGCTTTTGGGTCATCGCTCGGCTCACCCGTGGCCGTTCGGGACAATCCACACCCACCCACCCGAACGCTCTCGGCGAGGCGGATCCGCTGGAACGCATCCCGAGGCCATGGAAAACCGCCGAGAACCCACGAAAGCGCTCGAAAACCTCCAGCCTCGAGCCCCCCGTCGGCGCCAGTGGGTGCTCGGACGGGGCTAGGACGAGGATAAATCCGTTCCAGAGCGTTCCGGAACGCTCCCAGAGCGTTCCGGAACGCTCCGAGAAGGCCGCGGCGCCAGAGACATCTTCCAGAGCCGCGGGAGCTCAGAGATTCTCGATCTGTCCTCACCCGAAAACATCCTCGCCCTGGCTTCGCCTTAGGCGTCCTTCTCCTTCGCCGCCCGCCCGCAAAGCTCTCGGCGGCCGAGGGCTCCCCCCCGGCGGGGGGGCGGACCTCCTGCGCGACCGAAGAGGGAGGGGGGGCGGGCGCTCGGCCCATGGAGGGGCGCGCGCCGTATCCCTACCACAGGACCCGCGTCGGCGTTCCTCGACCTCGCGCCTCCAGCGCGGCGGAGGGGCCATCGAGGGGAGGGGGAGGAGGACGAGGAGGGGGAGGAGGAGGAGCAGGAGGAGGAGGAGGGAGGAGGAGGAGGAGGAGGAGGAGGAGGAGGAGGAGGACCGTAGCCATTTTGGCTCAAGCCATTTTGGCTCGAGTAAACCAGTCTCGAGGTGGCTCAGGAGAACCAAGGCCCCCGAGCCATTCCATTTCTCGCACGATCCACTCCCCTCGAAGGGACATTCATTTGTCCAAGGGAGTGTTCTGCAGTCATTTCGGCCACTTCCAGACAGATGTTTCCCAGCTTGGGTAGTCTAATTGAGGGGCACCCAATAGATGGCGCAATGGGCAGCAACATGGAAGTGCAAATGCGGACAGCAGAACTGGCTCAAGCATATGAGTTGCAGCAAGTGCGGAACTCACTGGAAGGCGTCGCAGGGCATGTCAGACAAGGCTCAGTCCAGCAATCGCCGCCAGCGTTCCAACAGCCAGAAGACAAATGCAACAGATGGACGGCCGTGGGAAGGGGAAGATAACGACATCAACAGCCCGGCCTTCGTGAGGATGGCCACGCCAGCGGAAGCTCAGTCACACCCAGGCTACAAACCCTTATCCGCGAAGGCCGACGAGAGCGAGAAGAATATGTATTACACAGAAGTGAAATCGACATTGAACCTATTACAGCAGAGATACAAGATCGCCTGGGCCATGAAAGAACCCATCCAGGAGATCACACAGCAGATTGCCATATTGAGAAGGATGCTCATATCAGAGAAATCGCTGGAGCAGCAAAGTGCGTGGACAGAGACAACGATCGCCAGAATGATGTTGAGGGTCGACTCAGCCAACAAGGCGGTGGAGGCGCAGCAAGAGATCCTGGACAAGAAGATCGCGATTCGAGACAATCTCCAGGACCAGCTAGAGGCCCTCTGCCGCACCAAGAACGAGATACGAATCATGATGCAAGAGACTCAGCAGGCAGAAGAAGATGCTGCAACTCAGGTGGGCCTCGACATGCAGATGGAGCAGGACAGACATTATGGAGGACAACGTTGCAATCCCAGAGTCACAGTCCCCAGTTCCGCCAGGTCAGCCATCGCCAGTTCACACAAAGACAGGCCAAGGCATGGTCGACACGCAGATCATCATGCAGAAGCATATCGAGGCCCACATGCAGCCAGTATATCAGCAGATGCAGTTCATGATGCAGCACATGATGATGATGACAAATCAGAACCCGATGACAATGCAAAGTACGGTGACGGCTCCAGTAACGGCGGCACCAATGACCCCTCCAGCGCCATGTGCGCCAACGGAGGTGGCAGGGACATCGCCGCCGACTGTACTGACGCCGACGGAGCCGATGCAGCCGTTGGGTGCATCGTCCGCAGACGTAAGTTCGACGCCAAAGAGTCCGAGGAGGGGGCCGTTCGTGCAAGATTTTGCTTCCAGGTACGAGAGCAGCTCGGAGCAGGCGTACTCCCTCGGCCCCCCAGCAGATCAGCGGCGGCGGCCAACAACATCGAGGAGTCCGAGCGCGAGGATGACCGGGACTCCGACATCATCGGAGAAGCCGATCAACGACAAGGCCAAGCAGAATGCCACGAACCGTGCCCTCGCCCCTCTCGGGAGTCAGCGGCGCAGGGCGACGCTATCGGAGATGGCCAGCCAGATGAGCACCGTCCAGGCCAGCAAAGCGTCCATCATCAAGGTGCCGAGCGACGGGAAGATGAGTGGCGCGGCGGAGATTCACACGGACGAATACGAGGAGTGGAAGCCAGTCTGAGGCATCCACATAGTGAGACATTTTTTGAGCGAGTGCCTGATGCGGGTCGGCAGGCCAGCTCAGCATTGCATATATAGACTCTAGCGAGTCGCCCCCGCCTCCCCCGGTCGAGCAACGGTCTGGTCGAAAGAAGAGGACTGTTGTTGCGTTTAGTGCGACCGTGCCCATCCATTTCTTTGGCGATCCATCCCCTTCTCCGCCGCCCCTCTCTTCGAGTGGGCTTGGCGGCTCGCGGGATCTCGCGCCGAGGGGGGGAGGTGAAGACACGCCTAGTCCCATCGTTCTCGACCTCGGTTCTAGGTTGCCGATTGTCGTGCCGATCGCGGGCGGTGATCCTGTCGAGAACATCAAATTCAAGTTCGGACCTGAAGGCAATATTCTCACACGCCTTCCGAGCGACGGGCGCGCCGCCCCCCTCGAGACGGAGGTCGCCCAGACTGACCTCCATGCGCGCGCCGAGCTGGGCCTCGACATGTGCCCAGTCGCCCAGCGCGTGCACGGCCGCGCCGACATCTTCGTCGACGGGTCATTCGACGAAAAGAAGCCTGACACCGCGGCCTGGGCAATGGCCGCCATCGCCAGGGACAGAGCAGGAACCATCTCCTTCGTGGGTGTTCAAACAGGGAAGTTGTTGACATCCGTAGGGGTTCATCTTGACGCTCACAAACTTAGCAGCACGTCTCCAGGGATGGCTGCCATAGTTTGGGCTTTGCTCTGGATTGGGTGTCAGCAGCCAAGCCTCGCCGAGAGTTACACCGTGGCATCGGACTCGGCATCGGCTATCCAGATTGCCAAGGGGCCTGCTCAATCCGAGGCTCTTCCTGAGTTAGGCACACTCCTTCGAATGTTGACCCAAGAGGTTCACGCTAAGCATGGAGTTCGTTTCAAACATGTTCCGCCTCGCCAGGCTCACCCATGGAATGAGTTGGTCGGTGGCCTCGCGAAGAGAGGGCGAGTTGCCTCAGACGTGCACGACCCTGGCTGGGCCAGCGACCTAACCCCTGCGATAGGCGATGTCTGGTCGCGGTTGTCGCGCGAAGAGGAAGACCGCCATGCCTATCCCTCTGTCGCTTGCGAAGAGGGCCAACTTAGTTTTGTGACCCCAGTCAGGACCCATGAGACGATTGATCCTGATGATTTCCTCCCAGCAGATGCCCTGAGTGGGGGGTCCGAGCCCCCGCCCGTGATGATCGGAGATGTGTCCCTCGCGGTTGCTTCATTCAATGCCACATCGATGGTTGAAAACCCCAAGAGGGCTCATCGTCCATACAGTGCTAAGATTGTGAGAAAGCAGTTGCAGGAACATGGGGCGTTGGTGGTCGGGATCCAAGAAGCTAGGACCCCAGCAGGGTTTAGGAACGCTGAAGGATACCACGTCCCCGCGCCAGGAGGTGGCGGAACAAAAATTGGGGTCGCAGCATGTGTTCCACTGTCGCACCTTACATGACACACAATGGCAAAAGCATATACTTTCAACGAGGGCACGTTCTAGTGGTGCATGCCGACATTCGCAGGATTGTAGTGCGAGTTCGCGCGCCAGGCTTACATTTCAATTTCATGGTGATTCACGCTCCATGCCAAGATGCCCAGAGTCGGATGCTGGACGCCGGCGCAGTGCAACGATGGTGGGAAGAGACCGCAGCTATTGCACTCAGGACAGGGGTCGACATAATTGCTGCTGATGCCAATGCCAGACTTGGAAGCGCGACGTCTAGCTCAGTGGGCTCTGGGGGTTGGGCCGAATCTGAGAACGCGCCAGGTACTTGCTTGCATCAGTTCTTGTGTGAGACCAACCTCGTCGCACCACCTTCGACAAAGCGTCATGGGCCCGTCCTGATGGCGAAGAAGGATGCGCATTCATCAAGCATGGAGCCCACCATCGACTAGATTATATGTTTGTTCGCCCACAGCTCGTCTCAGCTACCATGTATGAGCAAGTGTTAGGCGATGTAGATGACCGGATTGATCAACGCGATTACCTTCCATGCATGCTCGGACTTGCGTGGGAAATCCACGACAGCATGAGCAGCCGCGAAAAGCTCGGCTCGAAATCTGTGGACGGTGGGCCCAGGGCCGAAGCTTTGAGTCAGAGTACGAGTGATCAGAGAACCAGTGAGAAACGGAAGCCGAAGTTCAGCAGGCATCTCACTGGCGACTCCCACAGAGTTGCGATGTTCAAAGCCATGCCGTGCGCCATCCCACTCATGGCATGGACAAGTGATGCCAATGTGCATTACAGTCATGTCCAGGAGCAAATTTTACAGGCCGCTTCTGCGGCATTCCCTGTTCAGAAGACCTTCCCTCGGAAACCCTTCGCGGATCCCTTAACCATGTACATGATTGGGTGGAGGAGGAAAAAACATGGCGATTCTGAGAACTCCGAAGGACAGGAAGGCACAAACTCTTTACAACTGGGCCAAGATGATGATGTTTCCCTGTCCCCCAGTCGATTTCCAGGTTGAAGGAGAGGCCCGCGATCTTTGGCAGAGTTTTGAAGCTCAGATTTGGGAGCTCAAGTTGGCGGCCTGGGCGTTTTTGAACGGCTATGATTTTGAGGCGTGGGTTCTTGCTCTTGTTTCCATCTCTCGTTCCACGGCTGGGATCGCGCGGGAAAAACTGGATTTAGATCGCGCTGCCCTGCTTGAACGCATGTCCAATGAGAAGGCTGACGCCGCGGAAGATTGTAACCCGCACCGGGAGGCCAGATTTGCCAACAATTTGCAGGCCTTCGGAGGACGCAAGATGAAGCTCGCCACGGGAGCACTACCGATTCGGCATGGACAGGACGGGACGCCCCTACAACCGAAGATGGAAGTGGCCAACTCTGTCCAAGAATACTTCGCCACCATAGAGGGAGGAACGATTGTGACCCCGACCCAGATGTGTGCGAGGTATAGCCAAGCTAACCGCCGTTCCGACCCCTGCCTGGAATGCCCCGTTGAAAACTTGATGCCTAGGGATGAGTTGAGGTTTTCTTTCGCCAAAGCGAGCAAAGGCAAAGCGGGGGGCCCAGATGAGATGATTGAGGAGCTCTTCAGATGTGTTCCTGATGAAACTGCTCGGTTACTTCACCTTGTTGCGCTCAAGTCAGCGGCGTACGCTCAGGAACCATTGGCCTTCAAGGGGGGATGTGCCCACGACCTCTACAGAAATTCTGGGGCTGCCGCCGAGAACACGAGCTACCGACATATTCTCCTTATGAACAACGTTGCCAAGTATCACCATAAGTACATGCGAGGTCAGTTACAAAAGTTTGTTGCCAGTTTGCTCTTGGAGACCCAGATGGGGGGGGGGTTCCAGGGAGAGGCACTGACATGGCCACCCACATGGTCCGTACCTTTTCGGAGGTTACCAGGCAAAAGAGCCTCTCGTCTGTTATCGCTTCTGTTGACTTGAAGTTTGCTCTCTACAAGGTGATGCGCGCTTTGGTGATGCCACACTTGAATGATCCCCTGGACTTGGCTGACGCCATAGATGCCGCCGAGATCCCCGAAGTTTTGATCCCCAGCCTTGGGCGCGCGATGGCCCAACCGGCAGTCCTCGACGGACTTGACAATGAGCACCTCTTGAAGATGCTCGCTGATACTCACGCGAGCACTTGGTTCAAAACCAAAGGGCCCCTGGGCGTGCTTAGGGCGGTCTCAGGGAGCCGGCCTGGGAGTTCCCCCGCGGACCTTGTTTTCAACTTGTTGTTTGTGCCTATCGTCAAGAAAATCCTTACTGAGTTGGATCTCCATGGGTATCTTCTCAAACAGGAGGCTCCAAAAACAAACTTTTTTCCGTCCCTGGTGACACAGACATCGACTGCCTGGCCGACAGCACGTTTGTGGATGACCTCGGAGTTATGGCAGTGGCGCGCAGGGCGGATGACCTTCGCGAGATGATTTCCACCACAGTTGCCATCATCAGCGAGATCAATGCTAGGCATGGGATGATTGTAAATTTTAAGAAAGGCAAGTCCGCCCTCCTTGTCCAACCCAGAGGGGAAGGACCAAGAAAGATCCGAGCCGAGCTTTTTCCGACGGCCGACCCTCTCTACGAAACCTTGGACGGCGCACGTACATATACCTAGGGACCATGGTGACCCAGAACGGAGGCCTGGGCCCTGAGTTGGCCCATCGGAGGATTCAGCAGAAGGCTGGGGCAGGACCCCTGCGCCGCGCCGTGTTGATGGCCAAGAGACTCAGCCACGCAACCAAGTGTAAGTATGTTGATTCCTTCTGCACCTCCCGACTCATTTACAATGGACATGTCTGGGGATAACTATCGAAGGCTGAAGTTGAAGCGATGATAGCTGCGCATCTCGCTCCCTTTCGGACTGTCTTGGGAATGCGCTTAGGGCGACCTGATCAACCCCATGTTGTTAATGAGCAGATTATGATGGACACGGGTAGGATGCCCGTTCCCTGTGCTCAGTCTCATGAGATTGAGATATGTTTTTGCATTGGTGACATCTGCCCCCCCCCCCCCCTTCAGCTTCGGCAGCTCCTTGACATGGAGAACTGTGCCAACAAGTCGTGGGGCGGCACTCTTCGGGAATATCTGGATTGGTTGCAGAGATTTCACGATTTTGAAGAAGGGCATACCCTCGCGGCTCGGGAAATTCTGCTCCGAGCTGCTGACAACCCACCCCAATGGAATAACATTGTTCGCAAGGCTGCACAGGCTTACAAGAGGTGGCACGCCGACCAGTTGCGCCTCAAATTATGGAGAAAGGATATATATATATATATATATATATATGTATATAATACCTGTAAGGCTGCCGCCCCCCCCCCCCCCCCCCCTGGCATAGTTGAGGAGGCGCCCAGAGAGCAGCGGTACGTGTGTGAGGCGTGCGGCTATGTGTGATTTCACCCAGGAGCCACGCGTGGCCATGATACTAAGAAGCACAAGGACAATGCTGGCAGATTGGCCAAGAGTTATGTGTGTCTTGTGCGCTGTAAAGACTTTCACACCAGACCCAGGTTGCTGAGACACTTGGGGTCTGCTGGCGCTGGATGCCTCTAGGTTTGGAGCCTTGCTGAGGAACCAATGCCCGATGGATTGTACGAAACCCTTCGTACTGATGACACGAACCAGGCGGCGGCGCTCAATATTCGAGGCTTGGGAGCGACTGGGGCTGAGGTCCCCGTTGGATCCGTCCCTGGGGAGGGGCTCTCGCGGGCCGCTGGGGTTGGGGGCTCTTCTCCTCCCCCTCCTCCCCCGCCAGGTTTCAGAGTAGAAGAATTACAACGTCCAGATGGCGCTAGCTTTAGACCAGCTGAGAACCCGCGACGTATAGAGCCCAGCGAGACCCGCTATGTGCTCCATCTTTTCAGTGGCCAGAGGCGGCGCGACGATTTCCAGGATTGCTTTGAATGGTTTCAGAAGCCAGGCCTAGATGCAGGACCTGTGTTAGTTCTCTCTATCGACAAAGTAAGCGAATCAGCACGAGAGAGACTGACTAGCATGTTTTTGTGATGCCCATGCCATCGGTGTTATAGTATGCCCACCGAGCGAGACATGGTCGACAGTTCGGAGCGTGGAACCTCCAGAGGGTCAGACTACCAGGACCCTCCGCTCAATACAGTGTCTATGGGGAAGACCACTAGCCACCGCAAAGGAATGGCGACAGATTTCTACAGCCAATGCTATGTACCGAATTGCCGTATATTGCATGTACGTCAGTCTTGCCACGGGTGCCTGTGGAATACTAGAGCACCCAGCTGTACCTTTCAACGAGGAAGCTCCGAGTGCATGTTTTCTTAAGGAAACCGTGCACATGCGAGCTCTCAAGGAACAAGGGTACAATGCTGACATGATCAGAATAGACCATTGTTCCTTCGGTTCGCATATGACGAAACCGACACAGCTTCTGACGATAATCATTCCTAGTCTAGGCCAAGAAATCGAGCAGATGTCCCGACGAGGTCGATGTTGCAATTTCACAGGACATGACATCGTGCCAGGGCAACTCGATGGCGGCCGCAGGAAGACACAGCAGGCCAAACAGTATCCAGCTGAGCTATGTACAAGTTTGGCTCGGCATTTCGCCATTGCGTGTCGTCAGAAGCTGAGAGAGGGGGGTGGGGTCTGCGAACCTGATGCCGCCAATATGACCCACCACCCCCTTTCGACCCCGAACTTGCGCGTTTCGTTTGCCCCCCTGGACCCGTACCTCGTCGCCCCTTTGACTACGAGGAGTACGGACAGGATCATAGTGGCAGGTGACCAGCATGTTCGTGAATTTGTATATGCAGCCTGCGGATCATCCCCCCTTTATGGCCATGGAGCAGCAATAAAAGGAGGAGGAAGAGGAGGAGGAGGAGGAGGAGGAGGAGGAGGGAGGAGGGAGGAGGAGGAGGAGGAGGTGGAGGAGGAGGAGGAGGAGGAGGAGGGCTAAGAGCGGCGTTCTTTCCAGCCATCAGGAACCAATAGTCAGGAGGAGGAGGAGGAACAGGAGGAGGAAAGATATAGCGCAGTGATGGCACGTGAGGAAAGGCAAGTGGATGTACCACAGGACCCGCATCGTTCCTCGAGATCGCTCGGCGCGGCAATCAAGTGCAGGAAGAGAAGGAGAAGGATGAGGAGGAAGAGGACGATGACGACGACGAGGACGAGGATGAAGACGAGCAACGTCGCCAGAAATTAGGGCGCTCAAGAGGGGCGTCCTCCCAGGGACTGCATACCATGATCGGTCCCTCGGTTTCCCAGCCTGCCTTGGGTCGAAGACTGCGGGCTGCAAGGGCACAATCGGTCTTTTCTGCAGTGCGTTGTGCGTGTTTGACGCGTTGCTTATCGAGTCATCGGGTAACCGACGTTGACGACGACGACGACGACGACGACGACGACGACGACGACGACGACGACGACGACGACGACGACGACGACGGCGACGGCGACGGCGACGGCGACGGCGACGGCGACGGCGACGGCGACGAGAACAACGAGGAGGGCGCGGACGACGACTGCGACAACGAGAACGCGGACGACGGCGAGAGCGAGGGCGAAGGCGGGGAGGGCGAGGATGAGGGCAGGGGCCGCGGGCGGAGGCGAGAGGTATCAGGGAGGACGTGGGCGGCGAGGACGGGGGCAGAGGGAGGATGACGACGAGGACCAAGGATGACGAGGAGAGGTGCCACCGCTCGGCGGCGGCCGCCGCGCTGGCAGCCGAGTTAGCAGGCCAGCCCGCCCGGGCGGCGCGGGCAGGGCGCGGGTGCGGCGTGGTCGCGGTCGGTTAACTGCGGGGTCGTCTCGATGCTGGAGGTGGTCATCAAGCAGTGGCGAAGCGTCCTGGCTCGCCTGTAGCCCTACCAAGCAATGTTCTAAGAACCTGTCATGGTTCCCACGAAATGTTCTGAGAACAAGTCAGGTTGAGACTGTCTTGGTTTATCACATCGGGTTTATGTTCTAAGAACATTGGTTTTGTTATAAGAAATGTTTGGGGTTCTACGAACATTTCGTGGCAGGACTATCGGAATGCCGGGACGGTCGGTCCCTGCTCAAGATCAGGGGTGGCGGCAGCGTCTTTCATCTTGACCTCCTGTGATGCCCCAGCGGGGTGCAGGAGGAGGGCGTCCCGAGGCGTCCCGGCGCCGCCCGCACAGCTTGGAAAACAAATCAAGCCAGGGATGTCCGCAAGCCAGCATGCGGTGGCTTGCGGGAGCTTGCGGACGCTTCTGGGTGCCTTGCAGGAGCCTTCGAGGATCATGATGACGAGGAGGGGGACGAGCATGAGCGGTGGTAGAGAAGGAGGAGGAGGAAGAGGAGGAGGAGGAAGATGATGATGAGGAGGAGGAGGAGAACAGGAAGGGCGAGCACGGGCGGTAGCGGGATGGGGAGGAGGATCAGAAGTTCACGAGGGAGGGAAGAGGAGGAGAGGGAGGAGGAAGAGGAGGAGGAGGAGGAGGAGGAGGAGGAGGAGCAGCACTACCAATGCGATACGAGAGCTCAAGGCACGTGACCTCCTGATGTCGCTGGTACCCGAGAATGCGATGGAAGAGAATCCAGGAGCTTTTGGAGGAGGTATCTCAGAGAGCACGTATCTCGAAGACGGCACATTCGCTGATGACTGCGTGTACCCGACGGCGTGCCACAACAACTTGCAGATCATGCTTGTGTTTCCCATCACGAGCCACCATGAGCATCATCATACACAAAACTGTGCTGGTTTACGGCATGCAGCTCAACCACGCGGAAAGCAAAGCCATGCCGATTGTCATACCCCGTGGGACCGACCCGAAAGTGGCGCGACAGCAGGTGCAATAGTTGAAGCGGCCAGTGATTGTGACCAACGAGAACGCGCTCCGAGCTTATATAACAAATCAGTACAAACACATTTAGTCAGCATGCTATGCGGAGACGGGAACTCAGGACCTGAGATTGTTGGCCGCGTCTTGGCAGAGGCAGGTGCGTTGTTGGGAACCGTCACGCGAGCTGCCTCGAGGAGGACAACCATACACACTGATCAAGGTTGAATCGGTCGATTCCCTCGGCACTTCCGAGCTCCCCTTTGATGCTGAAGTCTGGGCTCACATGTATTTTGAATTGGAGCCTTTCAGCCAGCCAGTGGGATATATGTTCTCTGATCTCGCGAGGCCTTACAGTATGACTACGTGCAGGGCCCAAAAGAATAGATCACCGAAGAGGAAGTGCGGCTGCGAGCCAGGCCAAGTGACTCCAGAACATATCTGAGATATATACCATTAGGACATGTTGTGCGAGTTGTCACCGACGGACCATGGCAGCTGCGACATCTATTGGGCACCTTGTGTGATTACCTTCAGAGATATACAGGACAGCTACGCAATTAATTGACGTGGGTGCACACCATGCTGAACTACATGGATGAGACCAGCGGGGCAAGAGACGACCTGGAGTGGACTCACGTATTCAGGAACGGACCAGCGCAGGCCTTCACGGCGATCGAGGCAGCATGGCGGGCTTGCTCTCAAAGCATTCGAGGACGTGGCCAAGCTCAAGCTGTGGCAGCGAGAGGTAGCCATGCATGTCACGCAGATCGTCGGCACGAAGGTCCCGTGTGCTCCAGCTCGCCAGCGGAAGGCCTACTACCTGTGCTACGCATGTGGTGCGATTGGGGCGACTATTGGAGCTTGGCGCGGCCATGTGACGAAGGCCCATCGCAGTCTGGACGACGCTGAGTACCTGCTGGAGGGCTCCAGATGTGAGGCGTGCTCCTTGAATTTCTACACGGCGGCGCGTTGCCTCCGCCATGGCCGACATCGGCGGAACCCTTGTTTTTAGACCGTTCTCATCAGGACGCCTCGACTGAGCGAGGACAGGGCCAGAGAATTGCGAGCAGCTGACGCAACGGAGGCCCGCGAAGGCGCCCAGACTTCGCCGCAGCTCCCCCGGCGAGGTTCGATATGGGCCCCGCCTGCAGCCCCCCCGACACTGAGGACCTCGGAGGCGCGGTTGACCGGGAGCCCCCCCTCGCCCCGTTCGAGGCCCAGGAGGCCCCGCCGCCCGTGCCGCACACGACAGCTTCCCCCTCGCCCGCACAGCCTCTGCCCCCACCTCCTCTCGGGGCAGCGGCGGGCCGGCGACTTTTCCAGGATGCCTTCGGGGGGTGGGGAGGGGACTTCCTGTTGTCCGGGTCCCCAGCACAGGTGCAGGAAACGGTTCTTTGGCAGGCGACCCCAGGAGGTCCGAGGCCCGTGGATCCTGGATCTCCCTGGTTCGAAGTCGCACGGTCTGCGGAGTTCTGCGCGGGCCCCCGCGCGAAACATGGAGCGCGGCCCGCTGGAATTTCAGGAGGACGGGAAGGGCCCAAGACCAGTCAGAGAGGCAGACTGGTTGTGTTACCGTCTCGGACTTCCAGCCCGAGAGGCTGAGCAGGTGGCGATACGAAACGATTTAATGCGCACGTCCATCCCTGTTACTCTCAATGTGCTGGGCCTACAAGGTCCAGGCATTCTGGAGCACCCAGCCCGAGCTTGGTGGCAACCGCGTGCAGTGTCATGCTGGATGCTGCCGGAGATGTGGCTCCTGGCTTTCATGTATGGAATGGGTAAAGTCACACTCGACCAGTCAACCACAGGGGCCCACTCCCAGAAGCCAGCGACGTTCCTTTGCACCCACGCCTCAGCGGTGGCACGCCTGGTAGAAGAGCTCCCCGGGGGGGGGGGGGGGGGGCAGTTCCCGCATGCTGGACACACACCCTCAGAGCGCCGGCGAATACAGAACAACCAGGCTGAAAGAATCTCAGCCACGGTTGTGCCGCTTGCTTTCGGAGCCCATGTTTGGCAATGATGTCTTAGGAGATGCACAGAGGGCTCAAGGAGGCCGCGCCGCCGGATGATGTCGCCCAGTTTTCAGCCCTCTTGAGCCCTACCCAGTGGGTGAGAGACGTCACGACTGTAGCAGGTACTGAACTGCTCAGGGGTCTGCTGTTAGGGTATCCTCGAGCGGCCCCCTGTTGTCTGACGTCGGTATTAGAATTTGGCTTATCGCATTATTCATCCTGGGCCAGCAGTGTAGCTCGAGCAGGAGCAGCTCGCATTATCAGGGTTCATGATCGCGGGAGGTTGGATGTGGCGGGGGGGCGAAGGTTCTCTCCCGTGCGAAGAGCACGCTGCTCTCTGAGCGGCCATGTTCGGCCGTGCTTTAGGGCCGAAGTGTAGGTGAGGGCGCCCGCTGCACGGGGGGCGCAGGGGCAGAACCTCGACTGACGTGGCATGCCACCAGAGCCCCTAAGCTTACAGGGCGCAGGGGCTCCATGATTCTCTAAGCTGCGCAGGAGCAGCAGAACTCAGCAGCGGCGGATGTGCCAAGGAAGGCGCAACGGCCCATGTGTCCATGCGGACTGCACCCATTCTCCACCCCTGCTGTTGAGTATTGTCTCTTTTTCTCATTATGTTTTTCATTGTGTTTTTGTTCTCTCTCTCTCTCTCTTGTTGGAGGTGCAGCCCCTTAGGCGATTGGGCCTTGTGGCCACCCGGGGCGCTACAGAACGGCTGGGGGCCTGCCTGGGAGGGGTGGCAGGTTGAGGATCAGGAAGGTGGATTCCGACCTCGCTCGTCACGCTGTGCGGTCAGGCCGCCTTCTGTTTGCTGACATCGATGTTGTCATACGCCTCGATCATTGCCAGTGCTTGCCGTGGGAAACAGAGTAGCAGCAGCAGCAGCAGCAGCAGCAGCAGCAGCAGCAGCAGCAGCAGCAGCAGCAGCAGCACATGCAGGTTCGCGGAGCAAGGCTCTGGGTGGGCATGGTTGGACGGGTGCTGCTTCTTTCGTGTTTCTGGAGGCTTCCGGACAATTTGTTACACGAAGCGTATCCGTTCTAGCCCCTTCAGGATCGTTGACAGTACGTTGACGGGACAAGAGACGAAGAAATTTATTTAGTGAAACAAAGCAGGCAGACAGGATAAATAGAGAGAGATCCCTGGGAGCATGGGAGTGGCCTTGGAGGGCCCGAAGAGTGGCCTTGGAGGGCCTCTTCGGGTCATACCTGGGGCCCGCTGGGGGGCGAGGGGAGGAGGAGGAGGAGGAGGAGCAGGAGGAGGAGCAGCAGCAGCAGGAGGAGGAGCAGCAGGAGAAAGAGGAGGCTAACCGCCTCTTGGGGCCCTCGTGGGACGCTCTTGGGCCGCTGTTGGGCGCTCTTGGGGCCGTCTTGGGGCCGTCTAGTGGCCCTCTTGGGGCTCTCGTGGGGATGGAAGCCCTGGATGGCATCTTGAAGCCACCATGGAGGCTTTCGATCAAAGTAGGGGGGGCCGATGTTAGCCTCTCCCCCCCTGCCCCCCTTTTGGCCATCATAATCGCATCGTGGGGCCTTCTTGGCGCGCTCGTAGGCCGCTGTTGGGCGCTCTTTGGGTCGTCTGGGGGGGCCTCTTGGGCACATCTTGGGCCTTTCTTGGGCCATCTTGGGGCCATCTTGGGGCCGCAGACGCGCATCGGAAGCGAAACCGCGAGAAGCAATGATCAGTGATTTTCCGTATGTTTGTGAAGGATGTTTATCCTTTTGGGGGGGTCTCGAGGGGGTTCCGAGAGCATTTGGAAACCGTTATGTGGCCCTCGTCGGGCCCTTCGGAGGTATGTCGGAAGCTACCTTGAACCGTCTTCGGCTATCATAAGCCATTTGGGAGGTTCGATTGGAGCATCAGGGTCTCTCTTGGAGCCATCTTGGGCCACCTTGGGCGCTCGGACCGATCGCGCACCCCCCCAAACAAGAAAACCTCAGGGAGTGGCGGGTTCTGGAAGAGGACAGCAAGATATGGTTTGACTACATTGGCCCAAAGGGCTGGTGGGATTTCAGAGGGCCAGAATCGCGCAGTATGAAGCGGTCTGGCGATCGCAAAGCCGCCGATCGTGTAAGGTTGAACGGTCAAAGTGGTGTCAGAAACCAACGCTGGGGTAGCGACGACACGAACTTGCCGTATCTCGTTTCGTTTCCACGCTCGTTGCTAGGTGTTCGCGCATCGCCTCTCTCGCCCGTCGGCCCTCGTGCCCGCCAGGAAGAAGGCCGTTCAGCATGGAGAGGCCATGCGGATCCGCCAGGTCAAGGACAAGCTCGCCAACGTGAGGCGGGACATCAAGGACGTGGCGTTCAAGCTTGGTTTTTTCATTTGCTTCGGTTGGAGACGCAGCGCGTAAGACAGTGTACACTTAGAGCACGGGACATACTCGATCGAATCCGTGAGCTTGTCGAGGCGAGGTCCCGCAACAGGCCACGCCGCGGTCGCAAGACGTTGGATCCTTGATTCAATGGCGCCCTATTACGAACTGGCACGGCCGCGGCGTTGCGGGCCCCTTACGGGACAGCGCTTGATCCGTGTAAATTTAGGGAGGCGATTCGGAGCACACAGTGCTTTACATATCTCAGACTCGGCAGCCCCATCGAGCTTTCGAACTCGAATGCGGGTGATTTCTTCTTGGTGGGTGTTTCTTCATTGCCAGAGGGCCAGGGCCAGAGTCTGGGAGTGCAGTGGGCACCAGACCGTTCGAAGGGATGCAAGATATTTTGTTGTAGGAGGAGGAGGAGGGGTGGATGATTATGATGATGATGATGATGATGATGATGCTGATGATGATGATGATGATGATGATTATGATGATGGTGATGGTGATGATGGTGATGGTGATGATGATGATGGTGATGATGATGATGACGACGATGACGATGACGATGACGATGACGATGATGATGATGATGATGATGATGATGATGATGATGATGATGATGATGATGATGATGATGATGATGACGATGATGATGATGATGAGGAGGAGGAGGAGGAGGAGGAGGAGGAGGAGGAGGAGGAGGGTTGGAGCCAGCTCGACCCTGGCAGGGTTCCCGGGACCGATGTTGAACGGATTTGCTCGGGGCCCATTCAGCGCAGACCCTGGGGCCGCTTCCAAGAGGAGGGTTTCGCGGAGTCCGTCGTTCGCTCGGGCGGTGTTCCGATTAGGTCAGATATCAGAATCGCTTCGCCATCTTATCCTGTGCTACCGCCAGCGCCGTCGCTTATGGCTCATGTTTCTTTCCACTGCCAGCGTGGTGGTATTTCTGTCCAGAGGAAGGATGGACAGGTGTGGTGGACCCCATCACATAAGTTTTATGTAGACGAGCCAAGGTGGTGTCGTTGCCTTCTCTGTATAGACAGACAACAGCACAAACCTGACACCAGCACGCAGGTCCAAAAGGGTTAGGAGCGAACCTCATATGCGGAATGTCATGTGTGTGCATCCATTGCCAGATTGAACAGGTTTCATAATTGGATGTGGAAGTGTTGAATGTGTGTGTGTGTTGTGTGTGCGTGTCTGTGAGTGGGTGGGTGGGGGGGGGTCATGTGTGTGGAGCCAGAGGTGCCCAACCCTGTTTCTTGGTTGACAACTTCACTTGCGACAAGCGCCGATGCCCCTCGCCGAATGCGGGCGGGAGAGGCCGCGGCCGTCACCGCCCTCGCTATTCGGCGCCGTACCCTGAGGCCGACCCCTCCCCCTCAAGAGCTGACCCCTCCCCCTAAAGGGGCGGCGTGCCCTCGACGAAGACAGCACGTGGGCCGTGCCCTTCGGCCGACACCCTGCGCTGTCCCACGTGGTCAACGCCACGCCGTAGGCCGTACAGCCGAGATCCTGGAAAAAGGGCCAATTTGGATTCAGGAGGGGCTATCGTTTTCGGACCGCTCCTTGGATCCAGGCAGGTGCTGGGACCTCTTCGGCTGAGGCTCGCCGTGGTCAGAAAAGTCCATTCGTTCTTTCTTCAGCGTTCCCCATGATGTCACGATGTGTGTGCCCTGAGTCCAGCACACTGCGTTACCCCACAAGGCCAGCGGTCCGTACCTTGACGCCGACACTCTACCCTAAACTACCTCACCCCCAAGCCTGGTGCGTTGAGCCGGACGAGGCATCCCTGCGGCGTCGCGCCTGCTGCCGCCTGGCCTTCGCCACCAGCGCAGGCCTCCGAACAGCCAGTCGCTGGGCGTGCATCTGTTGCTCGCGCGCAAGCTCGTGCTGCTGGGCTTTCACCCTGGCCGTGGCCCGCGCGGTCTCGGTTCCGACCCTCTCGGTCTCGCGCTTGGTGCACGCCGCGCGCCACTACGCGATGGACCCTGCGCAATTGGAACCCTACGGGTGGGAAACCGCCTGCGTTTGTGAGGCCCGACACGTGTGGAACCCTATGTGCGGAACCCTGTGCGCGTGTGTGGTAAATTCTATGTGTGTTAGGTATGTGTGAAACCCCGTGCGCGTAGAACCCCGAAGATGCGTGCAGCCCTATGCGTGAACAACTCTATGTGTGCGTGTTTTGTGTGTGTGTGTGTGTGTGTGTGTGTGTGTGTGTGTGTGTGTGTGTGTGTGTGTGTGTGTGTGGAACCGTGGCGCACTAGATGCGTGCTGCGATTCGCATGAAATTCGAATGGAGCCCCATGCGTGTAAACATGCACGTGGAGCACGTTGTGTGCAAGTCCCTGCTTGCGTGGCACCCCGCGTGTGTGGAAACCTATGCGCATGGAGCCCCGCGTGAGTGAAATCCTATGTGCGTGTGCACCCCTATGTGTGTAGCCGTTTGTGTGTTGCGGGTCCCTGTGCCTGGGGGCAGCGCGGTGGGCTGTCGCGAGGCGCGAGGCGCAGGCGGCTGGAGGCGCGGCCGAGGCCGCCAGACCAGGCTACTGCGACGCAGCCCAGGGTTTGGGCTGCTGCCGTCGGTTTCTCCCTCCCCCCCTTCTCCCTCCCCCCTTCTCCCCCCCCCTCCTCTCCTCCCTGCGTTTCGCCACGGGGTTCGCTTGCGCTTGCAAATGAAACACAAGTGAGTGTGGAACCCACTGTGTGTGTGGAGCCCTCTTTGTGGAACCCTGCGTGTGCAGAGCCGCATGCGCGTGGATGTGCATAATACCCTGTGTGGGACACTATGTGCGGCAACCGCCAGAACCCAGCATACCTGCGAGGGCCGGAGTCTCATGGCGGCAATGGCGAGAAGCCGGATCGCCGATTACCCAATTTTGTCCCGCCTTGGAGGAGAAGCGCCTCCGGCGCGAAGAGGTGGACTTCGAGGCAGTGTTGGCCGGTTGCCCCGAGTTCAAGCTTGGCTGCGATCCCATGGAGTTCAGCGAGATCGGTTCTCCGCCACCCCGTGATCGAATAGCCATGTGTGCCCTCTTATTCCTCGGCCTGGTCCAGCTCCGTTCCAGTCTTCGCCTCCGCGTCTAACCACCTGCCCTTACCAGTTTCTCCTGCTCTTCGGCCTCAACCCCAGTGCCTCTTGTTCCCCCAGCTTGGAGTTGATTCTTGGGCACAGCTGGCATCAAGGGGCGCCCGCTGGATTCAACGCTGCCGCCAGGAAAAGCGGAGCCATCACTCATGACTCAGGTGAAAGCGAGCGACCATCAATCTATCCTACACAATGCCATCTCGCTCCTCCTCGCTTCTCCTCTTCTTCCTCCTCCTCCTCCTCCCCCTCCCCCTCCTCCTCCTATTCCTCTTCCTCTTCCTCCCCCACCCCATCAACCCCCCCCCCATTCCTGCTCGAAGGCGAGCCTGCATTCTGTGATGGGTCGTTCTTTGACGGAGTCCTTCCCGCGGTGAGGTTTGCGGGGTGGGCCACGGTCCTCCAGGACGCAGACCGCCGGTCCAGTGGCGCGCCGCACCAGGCCGTTCCTCCCAGACATGCTCTGGAAGCCTTGGATCCACTGCCATCTTTTTAGAGCGTAACTTTTGCTGCCACTGGCCTTCCGCCGGCTTCGGCCAGCGGAGGCGCCCCTGCTTTGCACATGCCAGCTTCCGCCGCCCTTCGACTCCCTCGGGCCTCGAAGGCGGGGCCCTCTCTGGAGAGCGACGCGCGGAGCGGCCCCGTCGGCGCGCGACGGAGGACACCGTGCCGGTCCAGTGCTGCACGAGACCCCCGAGCGGGCAAGTGCCGCGCGGATCGGTCGGTGCTCGTGCCGAGGGATCGACGTCGAAGTCTGCGCAACGAGCTGATAACCCGCAGGTCGGCGGCCTCGTGCTACCTTTAGGTCGGGCCTGTCCCTCTACGGGAGGGGTATTGCAAGAGAGTCCAAAAATAGTCTGGGGACGATGTTTGGAGTATTTGTTTGACCATTTGGGGGCATTTGCTTGCAGATTTGTTTTAAACATGGTTCGCCCAACATCCCCCTGTAGGGGGACAGGCCCGAGGCCCGACCTAATGCTACCCCGAGCCTTGCAGGAACGGGCTTCTGGGCGGGCGCCTGCCCTTTTCGGACGCGCGCGTGCCGTGGGGCCCACGGCCAGGCGGCCGGGGGCGTGCAGGGAAATCGTGCTGTTTGTTCGGCACGAACGAGATGGGTACGGAAAGGATGGGTACAATGCCCAACAGAAATTGTTGTTCATTTTGAACAGGACTCGCTGTCCACGCCGCCGCGGCCTGTGTCCATTCGAGAGAGAAGGCCGCCTGCCCAACAGGGGCCGCTGTTGGTTTGGGACAACATTCGATGTTGGGCATTACACACATGTTTTCCGTACCCATTTCGCGCGTCCAAATTTGTGACGAAGGGTGGCTCTCAGATCTGGGCGTCGCAAGGCCATCTTGGCAACCGGTTGTTCTGCGTTCTCGGCCCGTGGAGGCCGCTTCCTTGCCCCAGGACCAGCAGCAAATTTATCCTGGGTGAAGTGCGGGGCTCAGGGGAGGGGGCGAGATCTTCAGAATAGAGGAGAGGGGCCACTACAAGGCTGATGCAACTGCCAGGAGAAAGGCGTTCAATGTGTCAGGGCTGGCTCGAAGGGCGCGCACTCCTCGGATGGGGGTGCCGTAAGACGGCACCCCCGGGCTGCAGGGCTGTGGCTCAACTAGCGACAGTCGTGGTCCACCATGCCTTTCGTGATCGCCGCGATGTGTCAGAGTGAGGAGGCCGACTGGTCATGCAATGTCCCCGGGGTGCGCGTGGCTGAAGTGGGGTTCCGCGGTGCGGATTGTTGTGGCCTTCTCTTCCCCTGCTTGAGGGGCTGCACGGAATACTGTATACGTTGCAGGTAAGAAGGCATTCACCCAAGAGGGTCGATCGAAGACGAATCGGGCGGATACCGTGGGTTTGGGCTATTATACGTGCTGAATGTCACGCGAGCAGACAAGAGCAAACAGTATTGAAATGATTGCTGTTGCTGGTGGTGTTGTTGCTGCTGTTGTTGTTGCTGCTGTTGCTGTTGTTGCTGTTGATGTTGCTGTTGAACTCTCACTCGTGAAGAAGATTGTTGGTCTCCCCTTCTGGTGACCATTATATGTTTCAATTGAATGGTTTCCCCAGGGGGTCACACCCTGTTTTTTATCCGGGAAAACCATCGGGCTTTAACTGGATTGTTGGCCCCAGGCTTACAACAACAACAACAACAACAACAACAACAACAACAACAACAACAACAACAACAGCAACGGCTCAGGCCTGATATTTCCTCACAATGTATTCCCAAATCGCGCTCTCGCGCGGGACTTCCTCACAATGTGTATACGAATCGCGCTCTCGCGTGGGATTTCCTCGCAGTTTGTTCAGACGATGCGCCTTCGGCGCTCAGGAATCACCCTCTCGTTTTGGCTTCTGTCATGATTTGCTTGGGGATCACGCTATCGCTCGAAACTTCCTCGCGATTCATGCAGGACCCACGCTTCAGCAACCCGCCTGCTCGACCTGGTCGCCTGTGCTCGCCTTTCCGACCTGCCCGCTATGAGTCTGCCCACCCGATATGCCAGTCTGTTTCTACCACTTGTTTTCCGCTCCTTTCCCCCCTCCTGCTAATTTTTCTCGAGCTCCATTTTTTCCCTTCCCCCTTCCACCCGTCTTGTCTTCCCTTGTTGTAGGGGCTGCACTGCACTAAATGCACGTGGCAGGCAAGGAATATATACCCCCAAGGGGGTACGATCGAAGACGACGAGGGCGCGACGTTACGTCTCAATCAGGTCGTTTCGGGGGCGTGGCCTCTGGATGGTCTGGAGGAGAGTTTGGGGACGGGTCCACTGGCCCTTCCCTTGCGGTCCCAGGAGCTGTGCCTGGGCTGTGCCTTGGGCTGCCTTGGACTCTAGCCGTGGGCGAGAATCGTATCCGTATCCGCGGCCTCGCGAGCCAGGCCCCTCGGCCAAGACCCCGCGGATACGGCACATCTTCTCGCGGATGCCTCGCGCCGAACGTATCCGTGCGACTGCGCATCCGCGGGATCGCTCCCCAGAATCCAAACCGCGAGGGCGTGGACATGGATAAGTTCACCGCTCGTGGCCCGGGGGTTCGGAACAACTCCGGTCTCGGAGGCTCCTGCTTGGGCCCCTCAGACTCGCCCGATGTTGTCCCGCTCCCCGACTCGTCCGAGGCGAAGGCCGCCAACCGCCCATCAGCATCAGCACGGCGTGCGCTCGAGGCAACGAGTGAATCCACAAGCTTCTGAACGCGAGCGACAACCACTCTGCCAAGGCGAAGAGCAAGGGCAAGGGCAAGGCCCAGCCGCCGAAGGACTCGACTTCGCCAGAGCCCAAGCACAATACTTTCGAGGAGGCAAACGCTGCAGCGCTTGCGTGTACGAAACGCCTGCTGTGCAAGGGCGGTTCCAAGGGGCTCCGAGCCTGCACGGGCGAATGGTTCGAGGAAGCGGTTCGCAAGAGAGGTTTCCTGGCGAGGAGCGCCAAGGACCTCCAGAGCCCCGGCGAGCTTCGGGTGCGAGCTCACAAGGAGAGCCAAGAATCAGCATAACCAGGATCTAGAGGAGCGCCAGGGGTCGGCATCACAATCATCATTATCATCATCATAAGCATTATCAACGCCAATATCATCATCCGAGCTGCCAGGCAATTCTTCAATATCCCCTTCTGCACCCCGCGTTTTATTATCCCCGCGGGTTCAAAATCAGGGGCAGTTGGCGAAGCGGTGGAGCCAAAGCGACGGGGTTTGAAGGGCGCGTGCTTTGTCGGTTTCTCTGGAAGGGTCGCTTGCGGCACGGTGAGCACATCCCTCGTTTTGGCGTTCGCCTCGGAGAGGTCGTTGCCCCGCTCGCGGCCGCCCAGGCCAGGTGGGCTGGGCAAGTTGGAGTGGCGGAGGGCGGGCCACCTGAGGCCCTGGCAAATGTTCCACCGTTCCTTGTAGCAGGGTCCGCCTTCGAAGGCGGACCTTGCCGTGACTCTTCGCGGGTTTGGTTGCTCGAGTCGGGCAGAACCAGTGAGTTTGCCTTGGGCCAGCAAGCTCTTGAAAAGAGAAAGAGCGTGTTCTACCGCTGCTGGCGGAAAACCGGGGGGGGTCACTGCCAGTTCGAACCCCTCCCCCCCCCCTCCGGAAAACCAGGGGGGGTCACTACCGGTTCGAGCCCCTCCCCCCCCCAACTCATCATGAAAAGGGGGGGGTCACTATCGGTTTGAACCCCCTCCCTTCCCTCGAAAACGGGGGGGGGTCACTACCGGTTCGATCCCTCCCCCCTCGAAAACCGAGGGGGGTGCGGACAAAGGCGGGGACGGTGGTGGTGAGGACAGTGGTGAGGGGACAGCGGGACAGTGGTGGGGACAGTGGGACAGTGGTGGGGACTGTAGTGGTGGGGACAGTGGTGAGGACAATGGTGGGAACAGTGGGGACAGTGGACAGTGGTGGGGACGGTGGTGGTGGGGACAGTGGTTTGGGGACAAAGGGAGGTGGAAACAGTGGGACAGTGGAGGGTACAGTGGTGGTGGGGACAGTGGTGAAGGCGGTGGCAGGGACGGCGGTGGGACAATGGGACAGAGGTGCAGTGGGGACAGTGGTGGGGACAGTGGGGACAGTGGTGGGAACAGTGGGACAGCTCAGTGGGACAGCGGGGGAGTCAGTGGGACACTGGGGACAGTGGGGATAGTCGGGCAGTGGTTGGGGCCGTGGAGAAACTGGGGAGAGTGGAGCCGTGGTGGGAACAGTGGTGGGGACATTGGGGACAGTGCGACAGTGGTGGGAGCACTGGTGGGGACAGTAGGGACGGTAGTGGAACCAGCGGGGACAGTGGTGGTGAGGACAGTGGTGCTGGGAACAACAGTGGGGGATGTGGCGCGGACGGTGGTAGGGACCGGGAGCCGTTTGCTGGCGGTGAGTGGGGGGGTGGGGAGGGGTTCGAACCGGTAGTGACCCCCCCTCCGGTTTTCGAGGGGGGGGGGGGTTCGAACCGGTTGTGACCCCCCCGGTTTTCGAGAGGGGTGGGGGGGGGGGGAGGGTTTCGAACCGTAGTGACCCCCCCGGTTTTCGAGGGGGAGGGGGGGGGGAGCGGTTAGGGAGGGGGGGGGTTTGCCGGGGAAGGGGGGGGTCCAGCAGGGGGGGGGGGGGGGATTTTCGGAGGGGGGGGGGGAACCCCGGTTTCCGGAGGAAGAGGGGGGGGCAATTTTCCACAGTAAAGCGGCGGTGGATCACGCTCTCTCTGAAAAGAAAGCCGCAGCCAAGGCGAGGCGCGCGGACGCCATTGCCGAACCCGACGAAGAATGCACATCGAGGGAGGGGGTTTGTTGCGTCGCCGACCCCTGGAGTGCTGGTAGAGCGATCGAGAGTGCCAGAAGGGATGCGTTTCGGCTTCGATCGAGCTCGAGACAGTGTGGAAGCGAGGAGGAAGAGACCACGAGACCACGCGACTGGGAACATGCACTACTTTCGGGAACGAGGTCACAGGCGAGATGCGCTTGGAATCACAAGCGCATCCATTGAGCAGGCTGCCAGCACTGCAGCACAACTCTTCACCAAGAGCGTTCGGAGTCCAAGGGCTGGAAGCGCATGTGCGGAAAGCTGCCCGGGAACATCACCAGAGATGGAGACGAGGGAGGGGAGCCGCGAGTCTGATTTGTAGACTTGCCGCGCCCACTTGGGTCTAAGTTGGATGTTCTGCGCTTACGACTGTCACTTATGTGCGTTGTTGCCGTGTCTTGTTCGTCAAACGAACGTTACGACCATAGCCATCGAAGTCCGACCAACTTCGAACAGGGACTCCGAGCGAAGATCGCCCTGACCGTCGCAGACGCCATCAAATTCGCCCAATACGCGACGCAGACGTTCCATGGCGAGGGCAGAGGCCACGGACCATTCAGACCACCAGGGGCCAGAGCGGCAACGAGTCCAGGAACACCAGCGAGCACGAGCCACCACAACCTCCCTGGCCAGGGGGTGGTGGCCGTCGCGGCCCAGGGGGCGAAGGAAATTCTTTCAGCCGGGAAGACAGCGAGGGCATCGCCCCCAGAGGGCCCAATCAGCACCAGAGCAAAAATGATGATAACCAATAAGAATAATAATAATCATAGTTTTCACAAGAATAGTTAAATTCAAGAGACGATTCGAACTAAGCATAATGATGCCAACAATTACGATACGAATACCATTCCAATTAGTAAGACTAAGATTAATAATACTCATACCAATACTAATAACCATAAGAACGAGTATCACAATCATCATAACGATGGCACGAGTATTATTAATACGAATACCAATACGAATAATGCTACTACGTATACTAAGTAATAAGAACATCCCCACGAGAAGTGGCAGAAGTGGCAAACCGAGGCGCTGAACCGTACCAGCCGTGACGTCGAGCAGCATGCAGAGACGGCCCCAAGTTTCGCTGTTGCTCGGTCATGGAGGGCTGCCCTTGCAAAGCGAGTGAAGAAGCAGTTCAAGCTCAACGACAAGACGAATGCCTCCAAGCAAGCCAGGCTGCAGGCACCGCGATGTCCGAGGGCACGAGTTTTCAGTGTGCCTGCCCGAGATCGCCGTGAATATTTTGGCTCAGATCGCGGCGGAGAGCGCCGTGAAGGTTGCATGAATCGAGGGGGTCGCTGGGCAAGCGCTCCCTCGACTGGGGCGGCCTGTCAGCAGGCCGACGTCACGGGCCTCCGTCGACCGCGCCTCAAGGCAGGATCCGTGGCGGAAGGGGGGGGCAAAAGTTACTCTTCCTCCTCCTCCTCCTTTCCGCCTCCTCCTCCTCCTCCTCCTCCCCCTCCGCCTCCTCCTCCTCCTCCTCCGCCTCCTCCTCCTCCTCCTCTCCCTCCTCCTTAGAGTCCAGCTCAATATCAGCAGCATCATCCTCGTGCAGCTGCCCAGGCGCCCGTGACCGTGGCAGCCGGCAATGTTTGCACCAGTTGGTCGTTGCTTTTGCCTTTCCGACGCCCCCTGGGCTCGGGGAGGGGCCTCCGGTTGGTGCTCCTGGTGCATCGCGGCGGCCCCCATCGAGCGCTCGACAATCCGGCTACACCAAGGCGTCCGCAAGACGGCGGCCCATGGTACGCTCTGACTCCAGTGGGGAGGAGAGGGAGGAGGAGGAGGAGGAGGAGGAGGAGGAGGAGGAGGAGTTCTGGTATTGTGTTGGTAATGTATCCCCTACTCCGAATGGCTGCCTGCTTAGTTACTCTGCGCCCTCATGGACACCTTATATATCCACAATTCCTTTTGCATCTCGAACATCCGCACTGGCAGCGGCATTAAGTTGTTATCACTAGCCTAGATCGGCGTTTTCGTGTTTTTTGTATCTCGATGTCTCACTGCACTGGAAGAACGCGAGAACCAAGATGCTCATGTATGGCCAACGTCGAAAGGCGTTCGGATCGGGGGGGCTGTGAGAGTTTTGGGCCCTCTCGGGGCCTTAGGATGCATCCAGGGAGTATGCAGATGCCTCGGAAGGTGGCCTCCGCAGACCTCTGGAGGAGAGGTGGTGGCCCGAGACCTCCCGAGGGCTGCTGTACTGCAAGGGGTTCTCCAAGGGGTGGTATGATCGGACGGGGCTGGCAGAGAGGAAGGGGGGAGCGGAGAGGGGAGGAATGGGGTGGGAGGAGCAGGAACAGAGACGAAAGGGAAAGCGGGGAGGGGAGGAATGGAGCGGCAGAGAGGAAGGGGAGATTGGGGGCAGGGGAGGCCAAACGAACCTCAGCGCAGACGTACCCTGGAGAGGGGGTGGCAGAGAGGAAGGGGAGAGCGGGCAGGGGAGGAATGGGGTGGGAGGAACAGGAATATTAGATGTTCGTTCTGGGGACTTTCCTGGGGGCCAGCCTTATTCGAGTCTACCTCAATTCTAGCTCGACTCCAGTTCGACTCAAGCTCTACTCAAGTTCGACTCAGGGCGACGGACGTTCGACGCAGCATCGACGCAGCATCGACGCAAAGCGTACCTCAGAACAGACGTACCCTGGAGATGGAGCCTCAGTGCCCACCTCGGGTCGCCCATGGGCTGCGCTCTCGCGCCCGACGTGGCATGAGGCGTGACCGCTGCGACACCTCATTGGGGTACGTCGTCCTGGGGCTCCCGGAAGTGGGTGGGAGGAACAGAAAGAGAGACGCGGCAAGGGGAGGCAGAGAAGGTGCAGAGCGGGAGAGGAGGTAGTCGGTCCACTTGTGGACAGGGTCGTGGGCGTGAAAGATGCGCTAGCGGATGGAACCACACACATGGCAAGTCGTTCAGTTGCGGGTTGGTTGGAGTTCGGGCATTGCGATAATGATCATGAATGGTAATTGTGATGGCAATGTTGCGCTTCCCCTCATAACGGTTTGCGCTGCTGAGTGCCATGACCCCGAGGCCGGCTCGGAAGGACCAGGGGAATCGTCAGAGTCCCAGGTGCCCCGAAATTGAAAATGAGTTCTGCCATCACGCCAGAGGCCTGGGCTTCCAAATTGTCATCGTCGTCCTTCCCATGGGCCATTTTGGCCAAGCTGTCCGCACCAATTGCAGCAGCAACTCCTGAGGCCGTCGTCATCGTCGTCGCACCGGTGTTACGAGTCGCTGCCGCTGCGTTGTTGCCCTCCGCAGCCATTAAGGCCTGATTGGCAGGCCCACTGGCGTCATCCCGCCCAGGAAAGCTGGAAACCCTCATCACGTCCAGTGGTCCAGTCCGCCCCCCCTTCCCGTCCACCGCATTCATTGCCCCTGGCCCCCCCCTCGTCGGCGATCGACGCTTCATCGACATCACCACGGCTGCCTCCACCTCCCGCCTCCAGACTCCAGTACGGCTGCCTCCTCTGGACACCAGTGGGGTGAGAGGGGGGCGTGGATCCGAAACTCGGGTCCACAGGCTGGATCGCCATCCGCGCCCCTCCTGGCTTCACGTGGTGTCGGGACGTGGGCAGGGGCATGCTTATCCTCCCCCCCCTCCTCCCTTCCCCTCCCTCCCGCTCCCTCCTCCATCCTGGCTCTCCGCCGCCCCCCCCCCCCTCCCGCGAGGTGGGAGCGGGGAGTGTGGCGAGGGCGGGGAGGGGTTGCAGGCAGGCTCAGACCTGGCTCGGCACGCTCCTCCCACTCCTCCACTCCGCCCCCCCCTCCCCTCCTCCCCTCCCCCTCCCCCTCCGCCGGAGGGTACACCTGTACCAATCCTGGCCAGGCCGATCCTGGGCCCAGGGCCCAGGGTCGGTGTATGGGTGTGCGCTCCCTACCCAGGCCAGGAGAGCGTTTCACAACGATCCAGGGCCCAGGATGAGCTGGGCCAGTAGCCCAGGATGAGCTGGGCCGGGAGCGGTGAAGGGGCACAGTTGGCGTCCCCCTACTCCGCCGTCCCCCGCGGGGGCGCAGAGACGAGAGGGGGGGCGGGGTCGGACCGGCGGGCGCGGTGGGGGTCTCCCGGACACGCCGAGGACAACAGGGCAGGAGCCAGGCGACGCCCCGTGGGGAGAAGAAGAGGCACCTCGACCCTCCCAGCTCCGGACGTCGCGGGGAACACCGCGGAGGGCCGTTTTTTTGTGCTGCCACTCGGTGCGATCGGCATGAGGCGTTCCAGCGGGGCCCTCGCCTTGGAGGGCCGAGGGAGTTGCCGTCTCCTCCTCGGCGGGAGGCGACGGAAGTACAGCGAGGCCGCCTCAGCCGCCGGCGGAAGCCAGCGGGAGTAAAAATCGGCCTCCCAAGAGGTGGCAAGGTTTTTTGGTTCAGGGCTTCCGGAACCCGCCACAGGGGTGCGCACTGAGAGAAGAGGGACGAAAACCGACAGCGGCTCCTACCCAATCTGAACAGGAATCGCCGTCGGTGTCGCCGCGGACTCTGTACGCTCGAGGCAACAAACCGCCCGCCCAACAGCGCCCGTTGGCAAAGTTGGGCAACATTTGCTGCTGGGCACCGAGCCCATGCTTTTCCGCACGCCCCTCGGGCGCGCCAAGTTACGTCTTCGGATTCTGGAGGCCGCTTCCTGGCCCCGGGACCGTTGTCGAAACCACTCGGGGTGAGATGCTGCCCCCCTGGAGAAGGGATCGAGGTCCCGCGGGGGCCGACGTCACGGAAGGGATGCTGCGTCGGATGGGGAGGTACCGATGCCTCTGCCTCGCTTTCGCCCCGCTGGGCCACCAGGAAGGGTGGCCTCGTCGCCGCGGCTGGATTCGCCTCTATGTCCCTGCGCCCATGTCAAAGCACACGCCTCCGTCATCCGATGGATTGATTGATTTTTGGCAACCCGCGGTCCCCAGAGGTCTTGACCACTTTCCCAAGTATAGTTTTGCCGCTCTGGATCCGTTTCTGATGGTCCTGGGGCTCGCGAGTGGCCTGGCCCCAGGGGGCCGACATGAAGGAAAAACGCCAGGATTGAAATATTCAAACTGCCCCAAGTCTAGGCCCAGGAGAGGTGCAGGGAGCATCGGTATCCGCATCTTCTGTTGCCCCGGAGCCAGGGATGGTGGCCGTGGTGGGCCTGGCCTACTGGCCTCTCCTACTGTGGGTGCCCATCCTGGTCGTACAGACCCTGGCCGTGTTCTACATGGGCAGAGGTACACCGCTCATCCCCCTCCCTCCCTCCCCCTCCTTTTCAAGAGCGGCGAGCATATCCGCATCCGCGCCTTCGCGGTCTGGATTCCGGGGCGCGATCCCGCGGATACGCGGTCACCCGGACACGTTCCGCACGGGGCATCCGCGAAAAAGCGCCTTGTACCCGCGGGGTCGTGGCCCATGGCCTTGGCCCGCGAGGCCGCGGATGCGGATATGCTTTTCGCCCACGACCTTCTACTCTGACTCAAGCAGGAGAGGAAATTCGCGCGGTCCTCCGAGGGTCCAGTCCGCGGTTGGCAGAGCTGTTCCTGGCACAAGGGGCCCCCAGTTTCCCGTGCTATTCTGAAGCCCCTGAGGCCCCCTGAGGCCCCCTGGGCCTCTGGAGGCCGTCTGGGCCTCCTGGGCAATCCTGGGGACACCTTGTGCCAGTGACCACATTGCAGGTGCACCCTCGCGTGCCATCGTGCTTCCACCCTCTACGGCCTGCGGTCTGCGGATCAGGCCTCTGAAGGCCGCTCCAAGTCGCCTCCGCGGGCTGGCGCGTGCAGAGAGGAGGAATAGGAGGGAGAGGAGGAGGGGCAGGAGAAGGAGGAGGAGGAGGAGGCGGAGGAGGAGGAGGAGGAGGAGGAGGGACACCTCTGGCCACACCCGCTCACGAAGCTTGCTTTGTCTTTCAGGGGTCGGCCAGCGCTGCTTGCTTCGGGCCTCTCCGCGGATCGGCCCCGTGCCGCTGGGGGCCAGCAGCAGGCAGCCCACGTGTGGAGCGCTCCAGGAAGGGCCTCGCCTTCGAGGCAGCGAAGGAACTGGTAGTAGAGCACGGGAGCCTTGTGAACCCTCGCAGCATTGAGCCTTGTGAATCCTTACAGTGTAGCAGCGTCGGCTGACGCGTGGTAATCGATGATGTGGCGCCCGTTTAGCGTCGACTGGCGTCAATTACCACGATGTTGCGTCGAGGTAGCGTCGATCAGCGTCAATTCGCAAGAGTCAAGAAGCTGGTACAGGAGGTTCCCATGAGTTGCCGAAGGAGATGGAATTGGCACCTCTTCCTCGGCGGAACGCCAGCGGAAGGCA
>CAUYUJ010017023.1:149145-159145 GCA_963575745.1 Prorocentrum cordatum | reverse complement strand
CAGCTGCATATGGTTGGGTCCTTCGCCAGGAATCTTTTTTAGCGAAAGGCGGCGCGCAGCTGATTTGACGTGTACAAAAGGTCTGCACTGGCGACGAGGCAAACGTTCCAAGCTCCACCAGGCCCTGCGAGGCACGGGCTGTGCCTGGCTGACTGCCTCCGGGCGTTCAGCTCACGCCAAAAAAGGAGGCTGCAGAGGCCTCGGCACGCGCCTGCTAGGAAAAAGTCTGCAGGACGACCTGCCCGGGCTCGGCGAAGAGACGGCGAGCTTTTTTCTCTACGGGAGGGCCCTGTCGCTGGCCCACGGTGCGGTCGCTGTGAAGCCGAGCTGTGGGGGCGAGAGGTCCTCTCCGAGGGGCACCCCCCTGGGGCTTTGCTGAACCGTCGGCCCACTCTCCGTCTCTCCAACTCCACACCCCCCTCATCATCACCAGCACTACCACCATCGCCATCATGATGATGCATCAGCCAGGGAGCCTGCGGTCTGTGCCCGACGAAGACTCCCTGGTTGGATCGAGAAATGCACGCGAACCTACTCAAGAGAGTGTCCACATCATGTCCACCACTGAGCTTGCGAACATCGTGCCGTGGTCACGCGCCTGTCTCCGCCATTACATTGCAACTGCGGAAGATTTCAAGTCGAGGCTCGTTATGCGATGGCACGCTTCTGGAATCGCGCCTGCGTCGGAGTGGTCGTCTTCTCCGAGCAGGCCTCCGACAGGAAATCCTGCTCGCCCGAGATTCTTGACGTAGAAGTTCAGATACGGGAGGTTTGTCTCTGTGCGCCCATGAACGACTTTGACTTCGACTTTTCCCAAGGCCAGCCAGGCCTGAACCTCGGTGGCATGTTGCGATGCGGTGTAACGGTATCCCCCAGCTTGTTTTGCGATTGCCCAAGACCCTGTAATATTCAACTCTTGGAAGTACATGTCTGCGCAGCCTCCACCCAATTGTCGCGCATCGGCCTGAACACGAAGCAAGGCTTTTTCGGGGTGCTCCCCGCGAGGGATATTTATCAGCACGTGCTGACCAGGCTTCATCAAATCGAACCGCTGACCAAGAACGTTTCGCAAGTGGGGATCTCCAGTTGCAGATGCAGTGCTGGTCGCTGGTGTGGGGGGTGTTGCTGGCGTCGGTGCAGGCGTTGGTGCGGGCGTTGGCGCGGGCGTTGCTGCTGGCGTTGATGCCGGGTTCGCAAACGACACAGTGTTCGAATTGACCACGGCAGCAACGTCCTGCCAGGTCTGGCCATCGTCTGACGATTGCACCACAATGCCTCCACTCCACCCCCATCCCGAGCCGCTGCCGAGTCCTAGATTGGATGCCGAAACACACATGACGTTGATCGCCGCTGGAAACCGAACACCAATCCACGCCTCACGCGCACTACAAGGATGACACTGCGGGCGCCACGACGTTGAAGATGATCCGTCGTCAGCCAAGTGGCATCCCCCACTGTTCCAATTCTGCTGTATATTATCGTACCCAGAGCATAACGTTCCCACATCCGACACAGATTGCGGTCCCTGTCCGTTGGTGAGCAAGGTCGTGCAACCAACATCCGCGTACCAGTACACGGATGCGACCACGGGGCGCCAATTCGTCACACCGGCATTCATCACGCGCCAATATGATGCCGAAATCGTCGCCTGGGCGCGGACAAGTGAGTGCGTCTCAGTGAACTGGATCTGCGTGGAATTCGCGGCCTGCGCATGTATACTCGCAAGGAGCGCCACCGCGTAATAGATGATGCATGATATTCCCCTGGTCATTACCGTACCAGAAGACTCAATGGAAGAAGTAGCTTGGTGTTTGTGTGAGAGTGCGGGCAAATTCCCACCCTCGAGCCAAATTGCTTGAGCCAAATGGCTACGGAACCTTGGGAAGTAGTTGTTGGAAGGTGTTCGTGGGAACGATGCAGGACTGACTCAGATGTAGGGGTCATTGCCCAGGACTGAGCCGGATGAGGCTCGGTGCGGCGGGAGTGGGGCGAAGCAGGAGCTGACGACTACGGGCATGGCGGGTTCCGGAAACCCACAACCCGAAGATGCTGTCATCTCTTAGGAGTGCTTGCTTTACTTCCGCTGGTTTCCGCCAGCCTTGCGCTGCATTCCGCCAGCGGAGGCGGCCTCGTCTCATTTCCGCCGCCTTCCGCCAACCTTTCGCCGAGGAGGAGATGAGAACTCCTCCGACCTTCGCAGGCGAGGCCCTCTCTGGAGCCCGCCGTATCACACCGGTAACCTCCCAGGAAACATCACCGAACTCATACGCGCGCACGAAAGGGGGCGGGAAACGGAAGCGGAAGCGGAAACGCCGGACATCGTCCCGGCGGGTGCGCCAGAGCGCCTGAGAACTCACGCGTCGTCGTGGCCAGAGCGAGCGAGGCGACGTATGTACTCCAAGAGCATACGTTTCTTGACTATTCCGCCACAGTAGGAGCTCGACCACAAGAAACCTCCCACAAGAAGCCCAGCACCGAGACCCCAGGACGCCCCTTGCTTCTATTTCCTGTGTGGGAGCGCCGCGCTGTCCACCGCAAGAACCCACCGAGAACCCCCCGCAAAGCCAGGGCACCCTGGAGGCAAGCAGGGTGCTGCTCGAGATGGGGTTCCCACTGCATGCTAGGCTCCGGGCCAACTCCCCCCACTGGGCGCTGCTGACGGTATTTCATATAGCAACCGCGAAACGGGCGGGGCGAAGGGCGGAGAGGCCGCCCTCCGAGAGGGCCCAGGGCTTGTTTGTCTGGGGGGTCAGAGAAGGGGCTCGTCTGCAGGAGTGGGGACCAATGTAAACCTAAGAGGCACCAGCGATGTTGGATTAAACCCTCCCGCCAAGCTCCCTCTTCACAGGCCCCCACAACAATTCAAGTCCGCGAAGGGACCTGCCTCGGTGGAAGACAACCGTTTGGAGACCCTGAAGCATGCCAACGCGTTGTTCTCAGTATTCCAACGCCACCGATGAACCTGACTGTTGCATCTTGGCGATCCTGAGTCGCGCCAGAACGCCATTCCTGGGACATCAACTCCTCGAATCATCCTACCTGCTGCGCCCTCAATATCGTGAACCCTTCCAAAACACATGTTCTGGTACGCCGACCATGGGAATCCTTGGAACTCTTGCAATTTTGTATCCAAAATGTGCGCGGCGCCAAGGCGAGAGCCACATTTTGAAAACCGCCCGCCCTCAATCCGTGAAGCTCCTGCATATGTTTAAAACAAGTGCGCGGCTCTAAGGCGAGAGCCACATTTTGAAAACCACTCGCCTCAGTCCGTGAAACTCTTGCAAAATGTATAAAACTAATGTGCGCGGCGCTAAGGCGAGAGCCACATTTTGAAAACGACCCGCCCTCAATCCGTGACATGCCTGCAAATGTCTACAACGAAAATGCGCGGTGCTAAAACGAGAGCCTCATGTTGAAAACCACCCGCCCTCAATCCGTGAAGCCCGTGCTTAATTTTGAAAAAAAAAAATGCGCGCGGCGCTAAAGCGAGAACCACATTTTGAAAGGCACCCACCCTCAATCCGTGAATCTCTTGCAAATTTAGCCAACGAATGCACGCGGCGCTCAAGCGAAAGCCACATTTTGAAAACGACCCGTCCTCCATCTGTGATGCGGTTGCCAATGTTTAAGCTTCAGGGTCATAAATGGCCACGGGGTCTCATGCGAAACGCCCGGCCCGCCCTAAATACTGGCCTCGGGGTGCGACAGGGAGAAATTACGTATGAGGACAAGGAATGGAGGAGGAGGGGGAGGAGGACCAGTGGAAACCCACGAGTCATCAACGATGTTGGAATCAACCCTCCCTCCAAGCTCCCTCTGCATAGGCCCTCACAACGGTTCATGTCCATTGAGGGAACAGCCTCGCTGGAACACAACAGTTTGAATATCTTGAAGCGTGCCAAAACATTGTTCTCGGGATTTCAACGCCACGTATCAACCTGACTGCTGCGTCTTGACGATCCGGAATCGTGCCAGAACTCCAAATTTGGAATTTCAACACAGCGAGATCCAAAAAACTGTTGCGCCCGCATAATCCTGAACCCCTCCAAAACACATTTCCTGGTACGTTGATCACGGAAACCCGCGAAACTCTTGCAAATGCTTGAAACGAGTGTGCGCGGCGCTAAAGCGAGAGTCACATGTTGAAAACCACCCGCCCTCAATCCGTGAAACGCTTGCAAATGTTTAAAACAAATGTGCGCGGCGCTAAGGCGAGACCCCCATGTTGAAAACCACCCGCCCTCAATCTGTGAAACGCTTGCAAATCTAGACAAAGAATGTCCGCGGCGCTGAGACGAGAGCCACATTTTGAAAACCACCCGCCCTCAATCGATGAAACTCCTGCAATTTTGAATAAACAGATGCGTGCGGCGCTAAGGCGAGCGCCACATTTTGAAAAGCACCCGCCCTCAACCCGTGCAGCTCTTGCAAATTGTTCAACAACAAATGCGCGCGGCGCTGAAGCGAGAGCCACATGTTGAAAACGGCCCGCCCTCCATATGTGAATAGGTTGTCACGTTTTTAACTTCAGCATCATGTTATTGAGCAGAGACCGGCCGTCCTGCATTCCTATAGGTCTACCACAAAAGGCTTTAGAACCCAATAATGATTTAATAACAAAAACGATAGTCTTAGAACGCCAACCCGATGTCTTAAAACAAACAGTGCCAGCCAGACATGTTCTAAAAACCTTTTTTTGAAACCGCAGAAGGTTCTTAGAATGTTCTTTGGTAGGCCTATAGGCGAACCAGGGCACTTCGCCACTGCTTGACATAAACGGTGAGAAAGTCTCAGGCGAAACGCCTGGCCCACCCTAACAACTGGTGTGGGGGTGCGACAGGGAGAAAGTACTTTTAAGGAGAAGGAATGGAGGAAGAAGGGGGAGATGAGGAGGAGGAACACGACAGAAACACCAAACAAACATACGAATCATAATCATAAGACTAAAAAACAAGAGAGCAAATAATAGCAATAATAAGGATAATACGAATAATAAGACGCATACAAACTATGATAAGAAGAAGAAACAACATAATAATCAACACAAGAAAAACTAATACAAGTAATAATCATAATGCACATACCAATAATACCAATACGATTAAAGAAGGAAGAGGAAGAAGAAGAGGAGGAGGCCGAGGAGGGAAGGAGCGGCAGCACGGCCGAGCAGCAGCGAGAGGGGGAGCGGAGGGCAACATAGCGATCACGTTTCGGGAGCGTGCAAGGGAGGGGGCGCCCAAGAGGGCGGGGGGGGGCGCAAGTCATGGCCAGCGGCACGTGCGCGGCCCGGGAAGGGGGGCTGGGGACGTACTAGACAAGAAGAGGCGCCACGAAGTCTGGGAAGACATCGTGGCCCCCACCATGATAGTTGTCCACCCCCCACAACGTCGGGGGGGGTCACCCCCCGCCGACAGCCCCACATCGACCCCCGTCGCGGGCAGCCACCGCGCGCCGACGGCGTTCCGACCCCGTCGCGGCGCGACGACAAGGCGAGGTTGACCCGCGTCGGGGGGGTACCCCCCCACGCTTATTGAGAAACCCGGAGTCATCATCCCCCCCCATCTTGCTGCCCCCGAGCCATGACCAAGAGAAGAGACCGTGGGGAGAGAATGCCGAAGCTTCCTCCGCGCCCCACGGGCATGCCGCGCCCTCTCGTCCTGCCGGCGCGGGGCAGCGATGGGGTCGGCAGTCTACAGGTCAGGGCCGTCCGGGGGGGGGAGACGTTTTGGACGTTGCCGTCGGTTCCGCAAGCACTTTCGGACGTCAATTGTCGTCCTCCTACGAGGGGCAACGGTGGGGCCGTTAGGGGCTGGGGCCGTGAAGAGGGGGGGGACGTCGTCGGACGTTGCCGTCGGTTCCCCAAATACTTTCGGACGTTAGTTGTCTTCCTCCCGCGAGGGGCAACGGTGGGGCCGTTAGGGTTTTGGGCCGCCTCGGATGTGTACGACCTCATGTACCGAATTCTATACGAAACGCAACCGTTTTGAGGCTATCATTCAGGGGGCACGAACCCCTCGGCGCCGCCAGCCACGACCCCCTGGCGCACGTAATCCCACCAGCCCTCTGGGCTTAGGTGGTATAACGCGTTTATTCTTCTCTCTTCCACTGAAACCCCTCCCCCTACCCCCTCCCTTGGGCCAGGAAGGGGGGGGTACCGAAGCGTTGGAGCGTCCAAGATGGCCCAAGATTGCTCCAAGAGGGTTTCGAAGTCGCAAGATGGCCTCCAAGATGGCCCAACTTCAAGATGGGTCAAGATAGCCTCCGACATACCCCCAAGAGGCCCCAAGACAGCCCCAAGACGGATCCAAGTGCCCTTCGAGCCCTCCACGGCGCCGTCCAAGATGCCCAAACCGTTCAAAAGCCTATGGAAAATCAATGTGTTTGGCATTATCGCCTTTTCGCTTCCGATGGGCTTTGGAAGCCTCAAGATGGCCCCAAGATGGCCCAAAAGAGGCCCAAGAGGGGCCCAAGAAGGCCGAAGACGGCCCCAAGATCGCCCAAGAGGCGCCCAAGAGCGCTCCAAGAGGGCCCCAAGATGCCGTTTGAGAGCCTCCGAGGGGGGGAGGGGGGGGGAATTTCCCCCCCCCTTTTTTTGAGCCATGGGGCCCAAGATGGCCCCAAGAGGCCCCCCGGCCTCTCCCAAAAACCCTCCACTCCGCCCTTTTTTGCCCAAGATGGCTCCAAGAGAGCACCAGATAGCCCAAGATGGCCTTCAAAATTGCCTAAGATAGCCAAGCATGGCTCAATATAGCCTCCGACAGCCCTCCAAGAGGCCTCAAGGCAGCCTCAAGATGGCCCAAGATAGCCGAGCATGGCTCAAGATAGCCTCCGGCAGCCTCTAGCCGAGCATGGCTCGAGATAGCCTCCAAGAGGCCTCAAGAAAACTTGCAATCAATTATGGATGGGCTGGTGGGGATACGCGAAGCGTCAAGAATTGAAAAATGTTTCGCGCCCCGCGGGGTCTATTCATCAGCCCCGCGGGGGGGATAGAAATTTGTGAATCACAAGCTGACATTACCATTGCCCCTGATCCTGTTCCCCATTCGCCCCTCCATCCCTCCCTCCTCTTACCTTGGGAAGCAGTTGTTTCCGAGGGTGCGCCGCTGGATCTCCCCAAGGGGGGGGGGGGTTAGGACCCCCCCTCCCCCTTCCCCGATCCGTCGTCGGAGACCCCCCCCCTCCCCCCTTTCCCGATCCGTCGTCGGGGACCTCCCCCTTCCCCCCCTTTCTCCGATCCGTCGTCGGGGACCCCCCCCCCCTCACCGCCTTTCAAAAGGGGGGGGGGTCCGACCCCCCCCCCCCTTTCGTCACGCCGCCCCCTGGCTCCGGAACCCGACCCCCGCCACCCCCACCCCTAGTCCTCACTAGTCCTCACCCTAAACCAAACCCCTAATCAACCCCAGCCCCGAAGAGCACTCACTGCTCATTACTCACTACCCACTACTGACTACTCGCAAGTCGCTACTCACTTCCTACTACCCCCTACTCGCTACTCACGACTCACTACTCACTACCCACTACGCACTACCCACCACCCACTACTCGCTACTCGCCTCGCTACTCACTACTCCCTACTCCCTCCTCCCTACTCACTACTCACTCCTCACTACCCACTACTCAATACTCACTAAGCATTACTGCCTACTCCCTACTCACTACTCACTAATCGCTACTCACTACCCACTATCCACTACTCACTACTCATTGCCCACAAATCAGTACTCACTACCCCCTACTCGCTACTCCGTACACAATACGGACTACACAGTTCTCAGTACTCACTACTCGCTAACCCCATACTCGCTACTCAATACTCACTACTCACTCCCCGATACTCACTACTCACTACTCACTACTTACCACCCCATACTCACTAGTCACTACATAGTCTCTAGTCACTAGTCACAACTCACTAGTCCCTAGTAACTAGTCACTACTCACTACCCACTACTCACCAATCGCTACTCCTTACCCACGATTCGCTACCCACTTCTTACTACTCACTGCTCACGACTCCCTACTCCCTACTCCCTACTCCCTACTCACTACTCACTACTCGCTACTCCCTACTCGTTACTCACTAATCACTACCCATTACTCACTACTGCCTATTCTCGACACACTACTCACTAGTCACTACGCCCTACTCGCTCCTCACTACTCACTACTCGCTACTCCCTACTCGCTACTCACTACCCACTGCCACTACCCACTACTCTCTATTCATCACTACTCACTACCCACTACTCACTACTCACTAATCACTACGCACTACGTACTACTCAGTACTCAGTATTACACTACTCACTACTCACTACTCACTACTCGCTACTCACTACTCACTACTCACTACTGCCTACTCACTACTCACTACTCACTACTCACTACGCACTACGCACTACCCACTACCCACTACTCACTACTCACTAGTCACTACTCGCCACCCACTACTCACTACCCACTACTCACTACCCACTACTCATTACTCCGTACTCCCTACTCAGTACCCACTACTCGCTACTCGCTACTCACTGCTCACTACTCACTACTCGCCATTTACTACTCACTTATCAGTACACACTACTCACTATTCACTACTCACTACTCCCCACTTCCTACTCCCTACTCCCTACTCGCCACTCACTACCCACTACTCAGTACCCAATACTCACTACCCACTACGCACTAACTCACTACTCACTACTCACCACTCCCTACTCCCAACTCCGTACTCCCTACACGACGAGGGGGGGGTCCGACCCCCCCCCCTTTCCAGCGCCAAGGGGGGGCGAGGGGGAGGGTCCGGACGCATGTGGGCCCAATCCCAACCCACTGGGCCCAATCCCAACCAACTGGGACCAATCCTAACTAGTGCGAAAAGCAAGCTGGGCTCAATCCCATCCAGCTTGGGATAGCCCCACAATAAGATTTTAATTGTAGAGAAGCCCAGGGCGACTGCGAAGACCAAGTGACACCCCTTATGTCAGAGCAGAGGATCTGGAAGCCAACATGCGTGCTAGAGCTGGAATTGGTCTCAGTTTTCGGTCCGCGCACGAGCATTGCGTTAAGATGAGCAAGACGGCATCGAAGCGTAAGCAAAAACGCACCGAATTGCATCGATTCTAAAATATGCAAAATGGATCCTCCTAGTACTCGTAGTAGTAGTAGTAGTAGTAGAAGAAGAAGTAGTAGTAGTAATAGTAGTAGTATATCGTAGTAGTAATAGTAGTAATAATAGTAGTAGTAGTAGTAGTAGTAGTAGTAGTAGTAGTAGTAGTAGTAGTAGAAGTAACAGTAGTAACAGTAACAGTAACAGTAGTAGTAGTGGTGCAAGTAGTCGTAGTCGTAATCGAAGTCGTCGTAGTAGTCGTAGTAGTCGTGGTAGTAGTAGTAGTAGTAGTAGTAGTAGTAGTTAAAGTAGTAGTAGTAGTAGTGGTAGTAGTTGCAATAGTAGTAGTAGTAGCAGCAGCAGTAGAAGTAGAAGTAGTAGTAGTAGTAGTAGTAGTAGTAGTGGTAGTGGTAGTAGTAGTAATGGTCGTAGTAGTAGCAAAATAAATAGCAATAGTAGTAGCAATAGTAGTAGTAATGGTAGTAGTAGTAGTAGTAGTAGTAGTAGTAGTAGTAGTAGTAGTAGTAGTAGTAGTAGTAGTAATAGTAGTAGTAGTAGTAGTAATAGTAGTGGTGGAAGTAGTAGTCGTAGTAGAAGTAGTCGTAGTCGTAATCGCAGAAGTAGTAGTAGTAGTAGAAGAAATAGTAGTAGTAGTGGTAGTAATAGTAGTAGTAGTAGTAGTAGTGGTAGTAGTAGTAGTAGTAGTAGTGGTAGTAGAAGTAGTAGTAGTAGTGGAGGTAGTAATAGCCTTAGTAGAAGTAGTCGTAGTCGTAGTCGTAGTTGTAGTAGTCTTAGTCGTAATAATGGTAGTAGTAGTAGTAGTAGTAGTAGTAGTAGTCGCCGTCGTCGTCGTCGTAATAGTAGTAGTAGTAGTAGTAGTAGTAGTCGTAG